>BGPR01030115.1:0-18871 GCA_013235015.1 Araneus ventricosus
ATATTTCCGAGTTACGGTCCTCTGCTACCATTTGAAGTGCCATATTTCTGGATCATTGGTTTCATTAGAACATTGCCACACCTTTCGAGCTTTCTGTGTGTCCGTAAATGAAGATCATAAGAAAGTACAATAGACTAATTTTTATTGAAGCAATTTTAAATATATTGTTTTATTTATATACAATCACCTTAATTTAAATAAAAGTTTTCGGCATCCTCCTTTTTTGTGTAATCAGTACCTCATGTATGCGTATGTTTTTTATCTCTTTTCTGAAAATTTCAGAGTTTTTTAAGATTAAGTATACCTTTCCTGTTATCTAATCCTGTGTTTTCCCATGTTATGTTATGAACACGATAACTGGTGTAATTTTGATTTAAATTTAAACAGCGTGTGATAAGTTATGAATGAGTTCCTCCATGATTTAGTCACATGAGTACCAAGGAGATGAAGTGAATCATTCATAGAAAGGGAAAGCTATATTTTATAAGACTTAAAAATATAATCGAATTAAAATAGATAAATTTTGAGGAATCATTTAACAATTTTATCCTGAATAATAACATTCTCTTTCTGAAAGAATATGTAGAATGGTTTCTTTAATTTAGTGCCAAATGATATAAACTTGGTCAAGAAATAAAAATTATTCATATTTTGAATAAATAAAAACATTGCTTCATTTATTGGTGAATATTAGGGGATGATTCGTACAAATGTGAACTAGAAGTCACAGAAAGAAATAAGAACAAAAAAAGGAAAGAAAGAAAGATAGTCGCATTTTTGCACTTAAACATTTGAGAAGAAATATCTTTTAGGTTTGATCCGTCTGTCTTGATTGCATTAGCTTTGTATTCTATACGTAATGGATTTTAAAGCACGCAATTTACACAAAGAATTTCAGACAATATTTTAAAGATATATCAAATGCTTTGAAATATGTTAAAACATTAGTTATAAATAAATTGAAAAGTGTACTATTTATTTTTGCTTAGTCACATGAGAGCTATTATACTCACATTGACGTATAATAATGGTAAGCAATATGAATATAAAATATTCATATAGCTTATTTTGCAATGTTTCTATTTCGTTGCACAAGGTTATAGAAAGGAAAAACATTGATAAAAACTGTGCTCGAAATTAATTTTAAAAAATTTATTCAAATAAAAGAAAAAAATGTATGGAAATAAAGTTGGCAATTCTTTGAATTTTGAAGTTGTTTAAAAATGGGTTTGTGTCATAATGTGCTCCGAAGTTTCTAAGGAAAACATAAGGTAATCGCCTACGTTGAAAACACTGAATTTACACCACTTCGGCGAAATTATTCTTTGACTTTTTTGTAGTTCAGACTACAAACCGTTTACATTTTTTAAAAAAGTGAATTAGAAAAAAAATTATAACGATTTTAAAATACTGAATCAAAATCGATCGGAAGGCAATCTTTAAGCTCAGTTTTCTCAGAAATTTGTTTTTCATAAAATGTCCCCACCTGACTTACATGATATCTCAAAATCTATTCACATAAGATATTGACTTGAAAGTTTCAACACATGTTTTAAATAGTATAAGCAATGAAATGATGCGAAATATTTGTTGTTGGTGAAATACTTTTTAATTTGCAGGCGTTTTTAGAAAACTAAGTTGTGACTTAATGGGAAAAAAGCATATTTACGCATATTTTTACCCCTAATTTACTTGCATTTGAATTTTTTTTAGATTTTGGTTCATTTCATAGATTATTGTCTTCTATAAATTGTGTGCAAAGAAAATTAGAATTGCTACCTTACAATTTGGTGCACAGGGTTAACTGTGTTGGTTAAATTTCATTAAAATTTACTACAAATTCCAATGTTTGTCAAAAATATTATATCCTATAAGAAAAATTATGGTCTTTTTTGTGTTCATAATTGATAATGCATCTAAAAAAATAAAATTATTTAAATATACAATATTGTTCGGAACGATTTTCAAAAATATTGTTCCGAACGTAGGCGATTATCTTAAAATTCTAATTACTTTTTAATTAATTAAAATACAGTAAAAGGTTTGAAAAGACTTTTATATCAAACAACAATAATCTAGATGCGAATCATCTATGCAATTTATAAACTGGAAAAATATATTTTGTGAAATAAGTACAAAAATACTTTGTTTCCACTATAGATTCTGATTTTCTTCATAAAAGTATCCATGTTTTAAGAAAGAAGATTCTGAAAGCATTAGTGAATCGAGCCTTCATGAATTCGAATCTTCATTCATGAATCGAGTCTTCAATCATGAATCATGTTCATTCATCTTCAATCATCATCTTTCATCTCCATCAATCATCATCATCATCATCAATCATGAATCATCTTCATTCATCTTCGAATCTTCAATCATGAACCTTCATTCATGAATCGAGCCTTCATGAATTCGAACCTTCATTCGTCGAGCATTAGTGAATCATGCCTTCTGACAGCATTAGTGAATAGAGATGGAAACGGCTGATGCTCTTATTTAAGATGTTTATTCTTTGATTTCGCAAACTTCTTCTTATTCTTGATTTCGCAAACTTCTTCTTATTTATTTATGAAGGTTATCCGCTACTAATTACAATAATGAAAGAAAGAATATTTATCTGTCTGATGTGTGTTTCATGCACAACAGCCATATTAGAATATGCTGCACCAGGCCGAGAGAAAAATTAACAGCATATATTTAAAAGTTGTACGGTGCATTTCTTCAAAGTCTTCCTTTTGCTTCCATCTCCCTATTCTTGGTTTCGATTCAAAACTTCGAATACAGTTGCAGATCTTTATTACTTGCTACATCAATTTTGTATTGCAGATGTGTTTCAATATTCATTCGTTTGATGACAAATATAGAAATGCAAAATTTTATCCAAATAGAAAGATATCTTGAAAAGATCAGGCTAACTCCATTGCCCTCTTTCCTTATGGTATATGGTAACAAACTAATTAATTGACAGGAATCTGTGATTGGACAACTAATCTTCCTGCTACAATGGATTCAACTCACATATCGTTACAGTATATTATTATAAACGTAAATTAAAGTACGTACGGTATATTATTAAAAACGTATTATTATAAACGTAACTGCGTCATAATGCGTATGTCATCATGAGATGAGAAAAATTCACAATGGTGCTCCCAGCTCATAAACTTATTTTTTTCTAGATGCTCCAAGAAGATATATATGACATCATCTATATATTTACAATAATTTGTAAAACCAAAGAACCGGTTCTCCGGCCCGACTTCGCAAGCTTTTATTTCGTATGAAAGTTGATGACCCCTAGATACACCATCAGTGACCGCCTGTCATCCACTATCCTCCATTTTCGAGAGAAGTCTCAAAAACCCTACTTCACGGTACATTTTAAATGAGACTTGACCCCACCCCCAACTACTGTACCGATTTCGAGAGCTTTTATTTCATATGAAAGCTCACGATTTCTTGTTTCGTCATCAGCGGTCACCCCTCCCAACCAACCTACATTTCCGAGAGATACTCGAAAATAAAACTTTGACAGAGTCCCTCCAGCCGCAACAATTGGACAGACTTCGCCAGTTTATTTGCAAGTATAGCTACGGGATATTTAAAGCAAGTATAGCTACTGGTGAACAGCTAGTTCCCGAAGGCCGCTAGAATTATTTAATGTGAAACTGCACATTATCTTTTTCGGTTGTTGACTAATGCATCTCAGCCATAGATTAATTAGCCAAGTCCATGAGTCAAAGGCTCAGGAATGGAATGGAATGGAAGTTGTCGTTTAATGGCACAAAAGCCGGTTTCGGCTATGCTGTGCCAAACAAAAGTTTAAATTTTCCTACGTAAAATTATCTTCCATGTTAAAAGATGCTTCAAGTCTAAAATCTTATGTAAAAGGTTAGTGAAAAAGTGTAGAAATGTCACGAGCAGTGACATTTCTTAAAAAAAACTGAGAGAAACATGTCAGTAAAAAAATTATGCAAATAAACTCGCAACAAATGAATTAAATACGAAAAAGGAAACCAATATCCCGAAGGAAAGAGAATAAATTCGGGTGAGGAGTCTCACCCACCAAGTCATTCAAGTCTAAAATAGTGGTTTTAAAAAAGTTTAAACGAGAAGAATTAAAATCGGGACATTTTGTTAAAATGTGGTCAACAGTTTGAACTTCATTGCATGATGTACACAAAGGCACTGAATCACCAGAAAGCAGATAGATGTGTGTGTACCATGTATGGCCAATTCGGAGCCGAGTTAATTTAACATCGAACCCACGGATAGGAAAAATCGGCCACAACACAATTGAAGGCTTAATACGGTGCAGTTTATTATTAACGTGTCGATCCCATGTCTCCTGCCATTTATTTAAGATATAGTGCTGCACAGATTTGCGTATATCTGCAAGAGGAATTGTATGTTCTATAGGTATAGAAGCTGTTCGGGCTACATAATCTGCTTTCTCGTTACCTATTATACCCACATGACTGGGAGTCCAACAGAAGACAATATCAAAACCCTTGTTCTTCAAATAATAGACTGTGTCTGCTATATTCAATAAAATAGGATGAGTGGCATTTTCAATATGTTCCAATTGTTGCAACACACTCATACTGTCGCTATAAATACAAAATTTTCGATATTGACTACTAGAGATGAGTTTTAAGGCATAAGAGATTGCCATTGCTTCTGCAGTATAAACTGAACAAAAGACCGAAAGAATATGGCTGTAACTGGCATCATCCATAATGACACCAAATCCTACGTGTCCATCTGCCTTCGAACCATCTGTAAAAACTGTGACGTAGTCGGAATATTGACAACGATGGTAATAAAAAATTTGTTGTAAAACAACTGGAGCCGTGGTATTTTTATTAAATTTAGCAAAAGGATTATCATATTGGATAAAAGGTATGTTCCAAGGTGAGTGGTAGAAAGTAGCATCTTTTTGGACTTGTAAACCGTCAAGGTACGTGTCATGAAGCATACGCATGGTACGGTCCAGAAAAGGAGGTATTTTAGATGGTCGAGCATTATAAAGTCTAGTAAGAGCCCTACTAACATGCTGAGAGCTTAAAAGATGGTTGGATACTGACATGACTTTAAAATAATAATTGATAGCAAAGGCTCAGGATAAAGGGAAAATGTGACATTTATTGGTCAAAGCGACCTCAGGGCTGTTAAGTAGACCTGAGGTAGTTGTCTGACCATGGCCCGTCAAAATAGCCAAAGCCATAAGAGTCACAACAAAATAGCCCGTGCCTAAATAGCACCGACAAAATAATGTTTTTAATGTTATTCAGAATTTGAATTTGGGTTATTTTGTCATGGCTATTTTGTCTTGGGCTATATTGCCGGGGTTCTTATGGCTTGGGCTATTTTGGCGGGATACCTAGCCCGACATATGCTATGACGTGATGTCCTTTCTAGTTCCTCTTTCAAGATGCGGAATGTATTCAATAATCGAATTTGCGTGGCACATTTGACGTGTATATCACGTGAGCATGTATTGGAGAGGGTTCAGAGCTAAAGTGGAACAAGTCGATGAAATTCATTTCTGAGAAAAAAAGAACCCAAAGTTGACTAGTTGCATTTAAAATAACTCATTGTCCTTGCTTCCTGATGGATACAAATGGAGCTACAGACATGAATCATTATTACACAGAAAGCATAACTTTTCTACTCTACCATGGCAGTGTTACTGCAAAAACATCAAAGCCTGGACTTAGTCCACTTTAACTCAGGACCTTCAAATTATCCGCTTTCGTCTGAATTTCTCTATTGTGAAAATGTAACAAAAATTCAGTATACGGTTGTCTCATGGAATGGTTACATATATATATCTAAGGTTGAATGATCTTTAAGCTTCAGTTAACCTTTTCCACCCGACTTTTACATGATTAAAATTTAATTATGAAAAGCAGTTTAATTTAATATTGACATACTAAAAAAAGTATATTATGAGTTTCAAGTTTTTCGCCTTTCTCGTTTCCTAGAAATCTCTTGTGACAATATATCTCAATCGTATACCTGACTAGGACTATTCCAGTAAAACATCCTGCTATAAGACTACTATAAACAGTAAAACATCCTACTATAAGACTACTATAAACAGTAAAACATCCTGCTATAAACTTAGATTAACATGTTAGGCAAATTATGGCCATTAGCATGTCAGGCTATTAGCGTGCCATTATTATTCAGCATGTCATATTATGGCTACGTCATATGTGGCATGTCACATATGTCATGTCATATATGGCATGTAATCATTATGGCTACTAGCATGTCAGGCAGTAAAACATCCTGCTGTAAACTTTCTGCTATAAGATTAGCACGTCAGGGAAACAACTTTACAGCTTCGCAAGAATAATCTTGTTACGAAGACAACCAAAACCAATTGCAATCTGAGAATGTTTCCAAGTTTCTTTAATCATTTATTATTCCCTAATTCCTTAAGAACACTGAACACATAAAAGCCCATGTAAAAATGGGATTTATATACCGAAAGAGAATGAAGTTTTATATCCGGGAGGTATAAGCCCATTACGGCCGAAAGGGTTAAGGAACTAATGGTTACAGATTGTTTTTTCAGAAATGAAACTTGATACTTACTATTTGGTAATCTGTCCTAGAACTGGGCGACAAAACATATACTTTCGGGGGCTTCTGCTTACAGTGAAGGCACCCTTCCACACTCAGGGCAAAGGCGGCTGACCACAAAGCCAGGCACATCAGGTAGGTCTTCTTCGTGACGTCATGCAGGGTGACCATCACGTCACTAAGCGTACAAACCACGTGCACATCGCTAGGAAATAAAAAAGAGGCTATTATAGAAATGTTTTGAATCAAAGTGGAGTACAACTATTTAAGTACTTTATATAGTTTAAGTGCTTGGACGTTCTAAACAACTGTAAGATATTTGATATTCCTCGGCGTTCAAAATAGCGGGTACTATAAATATTTCCCTAATACAATAATTAGTTTTCGAAGAATCTTTTTAAAATTCTTTTTTTAGTTTCATTTTTAATACAACGCATCAGAAAACTACAGTGTCAACAGCAAAAAATCCCCCGCAAGAATTCGTTTAAGAAATTTCTGGAATTTATTTTACTTTACTTTTTTTTACTAGAGTTTACTTTACTTTTGTATGTCCATAGAAAACAGAAAATTTTCAAAGAATTTCCAGGTGCCATTGAAAATGTATATTTCATGAACCATATTTGAAAAAATTGTATACTTTTTTCAATACATTATGAGAAAAGATGCCGAAAACAAATATAATTAATAAAATCCATACTGTCAGAGAGAAAAATAACACAAAAGTCTTCTGAGAATTATTCGTCATAGAACTTATCTTCAAAAAATGCAATTCTTATACAGGAATTGAAGAAGGGTTCTGAGAGCTCATCGGGGAAAAGCTATTCTTAAAATTTTCAGAAAATACTGCGATTCCTGGAACTTTCTCGGAACCGCCATTTTTGGTAACACAGCTCCGTGAATCTTCTATCGATAAATTCTTGTGCCTGTCATTAGAATCGATTTCTGTTTGAGCATCGATTCCAGGCGAGTCTATTTTGCCGAGTTTCGGGTAATCAGAGAAGAGGAGTTTGAGGACTGAAAAGAGAAGGAAATTTTTCAATTTTATCGAGACCCGAAGACTTTGAAAATAATAAAAAAGAAATAAGAAGGACTTGAATTCGTTTGCTGTAGGCGACCGACTCTTGGGGAAGAGTTTTTGAAGAGTTAAGTTTAAAAGTCTCGGAAGTTTTATAGCTTTCAAGAGAACTATTAAAATCTCTGCCATTAGTTATCGGATGTCGTTGCTCAATTTTTTGCATTACATTTTCCTGAATGTGTCTAGTTTAAAAAAAATAAACTGTGCGTATGTGTTATGCATAAATTCATTTTTAAAGTTTTTTTTAATATTTTATTACTTTGCATTTTCATTAATATGGTATCCTTGAAGAAATTGAATCTACAAAATTAATAAAAAGTAAATAAAAAAATCGATATTTTTTATAATTATAGAATTTATTCTTTAGGTATACCAGCTTTTAAATATGGCATATTACTTGACAAACGTGAATTTTTGGATTTTTTTACTTAATTGTTTGATTAAGAATATTATACGCCAAAACTCCATTTGACTTTTTCAAAAAATATTACATTGGTATCATAACATGAATAAAATCAGAAAGAAGACGCTGTATCGGAAATTTTTTAATTAAACTGAATAATTAATTTTTAATTAAAATTTAATTAGAAAAATCATTTTCATTGGATTTGTATCTTTTATAGCAGCCTCTGCTCAACACTCAGATGCACAATCAAAGCCAAAGATTGCATTGTTTAGGTGAAAACTAGCGTTCCAGAAAAGATACAGATAGATGTTAGATAATGGGTTAATTAGACGACATAGGGCTTCGAATAGATACTAGATACTATTCTAAATACTAGATACTTTTGAGCTTCTGTGTCTTGGAAAAGAAGTTATGAGCGTTTATTTATCTGTATGTTATAAGCAATCATTTCTATTTCTAATGCTTAACATACCTTTTTCTCAGTTTCAGAATGTACTTTTATTTATTTTTTATTATGTTTTTTTCTTACATTTATATTTTAACAGTTATAGCATTATATAACTGTTAAAATATAAATGTAGAAAAAAGAATTATAGAAGATAATTTTTTCAAAAATATATTTTCCAAAGGAATTCCCACTCTGTAATACTAAAGTTCAAAATTTTTAAAGATTTTTATTTGATAAGAGAATTTTTTTTATTAAGAATATTAAACGCTATCTGTTTTCAAATGCCTTTACAAAATGTAACGAACGTTTTAAAAAAATGAACAAAATGAAGGAATAACGATCCGTATAAAAAATTAACAACAAGTAATAACAATCCGAATAAAGAATTAACAACAAGGAATAACAACAAAAGAGTGAAAGGAATAACAATTTATAAAAAATTTTATTATTATATTGAGGTTTGCAATCAATACTCAGTTCAAATCGAAATTTTTAATTTTTCTTCATAAAAAGGTAAGTACCTAAAAATACTACATTTACATAAAAATTTTGAGAAACTGTTTACAAACCCAATACTTCAGAAATATGAATGTAAGTGTAGTGTGGGGGTCGGTTACTGAACCCCATTTCATCAAATAAGGTTCAGTAAACAGTTAAATCAGTATAACAATAATTAATTTATATTTAAGTTACACTGGGCAACTTTACACATATATTTTCCAAATTAAACAAAACATAAAAAGGTGAATAGTTTGTTGGCGAGGCATCGAGGTCAGTCGGATGGCCTCTACTAAATGTTCGCAACTCCAGAGGCGGTGCCTTTGCTACCAGTCACAGTCAGTTAAAGTTATTGTATAGCAACGGATTCGGAAACCCTCCACGCTTTTGCGCATGCGCCAGTCGGAGTTATTTTTATCAAAATAGAGGGAAAGTGAAGAATGGAAGGGTGATGTTTACATTTTACTGAGAGTTATCTAACAAAGAACTCCGGAAATGCGCTCATATGACTCATTTCTTGACACCTCTTTCCGGTGTAAAATCGCCCAAAAGTGGTAGTCTCGGAATCCGTTGCTGAGCACTAGTATTACAAGAGCGATTACAGTAAAAATTCTGATTTTCGAAAGAAGAAAATAGATCGGTTTTGTTAAAAAACGCTGAATTTATTTATGATCAAGTAGGGAATACTCTAATTCTAAATAAATTAGATAAACTGTATATTGTAATCTCTACTAATAATAAAGGATAATGTGTGTGTCTATGTGTGTGTTCGCGCTCGACTGGCCAGACCGCTGGACCCAGATCTAGGAATTTGGCACAAACATACTTTGGAGGGTGTGAATGAGCACCTCGGAACCCTTTTTTGAAATTTTATTAAGAATTATAATTAATTAAAAATTAAGCTAAATTTTGGCGTTTATCCTTAATTTCATCCGAACATATTATAGCACAAAAATTACTTGTATACAATCTAAAAATTTAAAAAATATCTTTTCAATGATATCAATTAGGTTTTTAAATTTTTTATCTAATTTTAATAAATTTTAAAAATATATTTTGGCATAATTTACAACAATACTCTTCATTGTTGCAACGCAATTCAAACCGTTTTCATTGTTTATACAATCATTTATTTATATGTTTTTCTTCCATTGTTGAAAACTAAGGTAATATTTTAACGTTTAATGATAAGTTTTAATCAGCATATTTTCATCCAGCTAACATGCTGCTAGAAATAAAATGTGCCTCGCCATTTTAAAGTTAAAATCAAATGCATATTTTCAAGAGGATTAAGAGTGTGAAGATGATGCCATTTTATATACATGACACATACAGTTTCTGAACTCCATTAGGAACATTAATACGGACAACTAATAGAATAGATGGGAAACTACTGAAAGACCGTGGGTTAGAGTCTATCACGATTTGGAATTTAAAATGACTTTGTTAAAAGAACCATGAAAATCAAATTACATAAAAGATTCAATTGAAATTATATTCTCGGCGAACAAGCTGGTCGCCGAAGGCGGCTAGTAAAATAATAAAATTGTAAACGTCAGCAGAAAATTATTAAAATTACCCATGTTATTGACATGGATATTTAATAAGTACGAATCGAAAATCAACTTAAAACACGGATTATGCTTTAACCCTTTATTCACCTAATCAACATACCAGCAACTTTTCAATTTTATTTTGGTATCATTAGGTATGTTTTAATGCAGAATAAACCCAGGAAAGATGAAAAACTTTTTTAATTAAGTTAAATAATTTAATTAATTAGATTAATAATTTAAAAATTAAATTTTTGTCTTCATCTTCCATCTACTACTAGCCATCAGAACTACATCCATCGTGTTCATGTGAGTACTGTCAAGAAAAACTGTCAAAATTACGCAGATATAAGTGTGATTAAAGCAGTGCTTTTAAGTTGTGTCGAGAAATAAAGAAATGTCCCAAGGATGGGAACGGAACACAAACTTTTAAGTGATAATTACGGCAACAATTTTTCTGATTAACATTGATTACATTGATTAATATTATAAGAAAATGGTCTTGGTGACAAAATGTTTCCGAGTTACATTCCTCTGCTCCCATTTGAAGTGCCACATTTCTGGATTGTTGGTTCCCTGAGAACATTGCCACACCTGTCGAATTTCCTGTGTGTCCTTAATTGAAGATCAAGAAAGTACAACTGATAATTTTTCGAATTCGAAAATCAATTTAAAAACACAGATCATGTTTTAACTCTTTATTTACCTAATTAACATACCAGCAACTTTTCAATTTTATTTTGGTATCATTAGATATGTTTTAATGCAGAATAAACCCAGGAAAGATGAAAAACTTTTTTAATTAACTAAAATAATTTAATTGATTCGATTAATAATTTAAAAATTTGATTTTTTGTCTTCATTTTCCATCTACTGCTAGCCGTCAGAACTATATACATCGTGTTCATGCGAGTACTGTCAGGAAAAACTGTCAAATTACGCAGATATAAGCGTAATTAAAGTTGTGCTTTTAAGTTCCTTCGAGAAATAAAGATTTAAAGAGATGTCACAAAAATGGAAACGGAGCACCTAAACTATTAAGTTATTATAACGGCAACAATTTTTCTGAATTACATTGATTAAAATCATGACTAAATCTATACCCATTTTAGACACGTGACTTCCGACATTGCAGTATCTACTGATTGCCAAATGATAAGGAATCACTTAAAATATATTTTAGTCATTCATTCAGGGAAACTCGTCAAATGATTATTCTGACGACAAATTATTATGTTAAAACGGTAATTCGGTACACTTCTTATTAAATTAATAAGACTCAATTTTGATAGAAAGTAAGTTTTAAATATAGAATTAATGTGTATTCAAATATTTTAGAAAAGGCGTTCATAACATTTTCGAGACCAATTTACTTTACTGACACACACACGCACTTAGATTAGTTTTAGTTATATTAAAGTCCCGTTTTGAAGTAACACGAGGTCTAGTTTGTGACGGACCTCGTCATTTTGAACCGCAGTCTATTGACGAGGGCAACAACTGAGCTGGCATTCCTTCTCCAATCTTCTGCACCACACCAGCAGGAGGGTTTTTGGTTCAATATGTGTAGTTTGGCGCGCAACAGGCCCGCATGTACGGAGGATCTTCAGTGAAATCGGGTTTCGAACCCGCGACCCTCCGGTCCCGAGTTCGAGACCTTACCATTAGGCCACCGCGGCCTCACACACATTTAGAATCTTAAGACCAAAACATCGCCGCATGATAATGTCTCAAGATTAATTCGCCTGTCACGCCTTCGTCCTGCTTGATTGCATCAGCCGAAGCATTCTGTGCGTACCGATTTTTATATCTCACAATTCATTGAAGGAATGCCAGCCGAAAAAACTATCACGTTAAAAAACATCTTGTCGAAATTTAAAAAAATCTTTGCTCAATAGTATCTGTTTTTTCCCCAAGATATTTTTTCTTTGATCTTTACATTATTTTTAATAATTTACTCTTAATTTAATTAAGAGTAAATTATTATTAGGTACAGGTGATATTCGCCCATAAAAATGCATTTAAAATCTTAGCAATGTCCTAGTATCTAAATGCAGCAAATGAAAGGTAATGTCGTAAAATATGCTTAAACATATTTTTAAAAATTTATTAAAACTAGAGAGAAATTTGCAGAAATAAAATTGGTATCACTGAAAAATTAATCTTTTGAATTTGAATGTGATATAAAAGTTTTTCTGCGAATTCATTCAGGACGAACGTTAACATTTTGATTGACTTTTAGTAAAAAATCTATCGAAATTTTTTCAAAACTCTTTCATAGTGAGCACAGACTACAAAAGAGGCAACTTTGTGCCAAATTTGGTAGCCCTAGATCTAACGATTGCCCTGTAGAGCGTTTTGAACGATTTTGGCATCACCCAATTTATGTCAAATTATACACATTATTAAAACATTATGTACTTTCGCGATACCTTTGGTTAACAAACGAAATATATGTTTCTTTTGCGATGCATTTTTTAAAATTTTCTGTTATACAAAGTACGCAAAGTGAAAGAACTGTAATCGCCAAAATAATCGATATTAATATTTTAACCCTTAAATGCCCAGTGTTACCTTTAACTCTTTGCGGCACAGCGTGCCAGCTGATGGCACACCTAATTTGACTCGCTTCTCAGTAACCGTTCAATTCAACTATAAATGGAAAATAATAGGTTTAAGATAGGCTTAATAATACACCTTTTAGAATGTCTATAGCAGCCTTATGAAATTTCGCGATAGGAATTATTATAGATAAAGTTTGGGAAAATTCCTTAACTCAGAGATAAGAGATGTTTTCAGTTCTGGACGTTTACAATTTTAGCAAATTAACTCAAAAAATTTCCTCCAATATTCTTGAAGTTTTAGTTTATGATTTTTTGTAAGATTCAACAATATTTTTTTTAGTGTATCAAGGTGGCTGTATCTAAGGGGGTTCTCATATGAGGGGGTGAGCACAAAGTGGGAGGGCCCCCCACGTAATGAAGAAAGTTATTTTTTTTTAAAAAAATTGTAGATTCTATGTCTAGACAATAAACTAAACCCATTTATGATGTTTTTTCATCACATTTCAAAAGATTTAATGCCTTGCGCCGCAAGGGGTTAAGCAACACACCCGATTTTGCCTTCTAAAATCTTGAGAATAAGACTAAAGCTCTAATGTTTGATGTTGCCAATAGGATGCATACTGAAATTTTTATTAAATCAATTTCCAACATATAGATGGCAGCCTGAGTGCTGATAAAAAATAAAAATAAATTATGTTTTTCAGTTGAGGCTGACTCTTTTTTGCTTTGTGTGTACGCTTGAGAATACCATATTTTATCCTTCAATGTTCAAGAAATTCCTTATCTGTATTATTTGTTATTAAAATTCATCTGTGTTTAGTATTATAGAATTTTATGAAGAAATTTTTTTTCTGAAATAAAGCACAGTGTTGACTGTTGGTCACAAACTGTTTTTAAGCCATAAATCATACTTAAAACAGGATTTTTTTACAGTATTTCTCCTATGTTTTATTTAAGAAATGAAAGTCAAAAAACATTTTAAAGTCAATTTTTAAGAACTCGGGCATTTAAGGATTAATGAATCTTCAAGTTTTTCAAATTTTTAGAAAAATATTTTGCTTTTTAGTGTAAGGTTGTTGACTCTTCCGTTTCAAACATAAAATCGTATATATATATATATAGCTTGTCCAAAGTCAAGCAACCAATTTTATTGTCGAAAACTTCAAATGTTTGGATTGGCTTTTTTTCTATAGTTTTGATTGTAACAGAGTTCACAGAGATGTTCAAATTTCCCATATGCTCTTAGTATATATTTAGAATTTTTAGATTATATTTTAGATTTAGTTTAATTAAAAATTTAAGTTTTTGCATTGCATTATAGATATATTTGTTAATTTCAGTTTGAATATTACGATATGACATTTCTTTTATATATTGTTGATATTACTATATATAGTTTTTTAAACCATTAAAATTCAAATACAATTTTCATCATATACACCTATTAAACCCTCATTTAAAATTAAATATAATAAACAATATAACCTAATATTATTCACACAATGAGATACAGAAAGCTAATAAGATTAAAAACTATTACTATGAATAAGCCAATCCAGATATGGAATTCCAACAATCAAATGCCAATCGACATTAGGATTCGATTATGTCACATTATTTCGAAATTCATAGCCACCAACCTTCTGTGAGGGCCAATTGTTAGAAAAAGACAACAAATATAGGAGTAAATCTCCAAAATATTTAGAAAAGAAAGAGAAAATTAACTAAATGCTTACTGATTCAAAGTCATAGCAAAAATGCCAAAAGCTAAATACGAATTACAGTTCTGCATTCATTGTGAAAATATTTTAACTAAAATATGTTATATATACTATATTAAATCATCGTTAATAAATTAAACTATAAATTTATATTTTTAAAAAACGTTATATTAACCTAATTTATTTTGATATTAACCTTTAAATAATGATGTAATTCTACGTATTATCATTTGCAAACTATTTCTAATAATAGTGGCGCCATCTACCAATCTTAAGACGTACTAAATCTAACTGAAATCAAAGGATATGAATAATTCAAATTAGTCACATCTAATGTACTATTAATTTAAAGGTGTTAACAATTTTTTGTTAATATAAGCAAGCATGAAATTAATAGGAAATCCATATATCAGGGCATTTTCAATAAATGCATCGATATATGGTCTCTGTTTTCTACTATCTGTGATTAAAACATTGCTTCTATGTAAAAAGTTCAGGTTGATGTTTGGATATACAGTCGAACCGCGATATAGCGAACCCGGGATATAACGAACCCTCGGTTACAGCGAACCTTTTACATGGTCCCAACTGAAGCCCTATGTTAATAATGTATTTTCATACGTTTATAACGAACAGTAAACGCTAGTGGCTCGGTTGTATCGAACTGAAAATTTCTGAAACTTCAAACTTTTCACTTGCCCAAAGGGACATTCTTTACTAATTGTGCTCAAGTCAACCCAACTTCTACAAGAGTTACCCCTTTTGAATGAAATACTCTGGTCCAGAGAACACATTCCTAGCCTATTGTACTTTTGTTAGAGTCGCTGCTAACCCTATAAGTGGGACAAAGGAACAATAGACAAGGCTCTTTACAGTTTCTATCTCCCCTCCTCCCCCAGTGGACACCTGGCCTGGTGTCAACCAGGGAGGGGGGGACTTTCTGGTCAGAAGACCTAGTAGCAATCACGTGTTTTCTCTGCCATTTTAGTTTAATTGCCTATCAATCTGTGAACTTTGCAGTGACCATGGCTAACGTTGACAAGCGAAAAGCTTTTCTATCGAGGATAAAGTTAAGTTTATTCGAAAATTACAAAACTGCGAAAGTCAATCAGCCATTTGTAAAGAATTTTCCCTGTCTAAATCAACTGTAGCCACTATCTGGAAAAATCGTTACTCTGTATATGACAAAAACATAAACGGATGCAAGAGGTTGCGAAAGGCAGAAAAAGAGAATGTGGAAGAGGCTTTATTTAAGTGGTTTACTCTACAGAGGAGCAGAAATCTTCCTATAACGCGCGCTATTCTCCAGGCAAAGGCTAATGAATTTGCGGAACTTTTTGAAGAAAAGAGCTTTGTTTGTTCCAATGGATGGCTGGATGGGTTTAAGAGGCAAAGTTGTGGGTGAAGCCGCTAGTGTTTGTTCTTCCGATATCAATCACTGGATGGAAAATGTTTGGCCAGACATTATTCGCAATTACTATGAAAAGGACATTTTCAACGCCGATGAAACAGGTTTGTTTTACGAGCTCACTCCAAATCAAACTTTAAAGTTCAAAGGAGAAAAATATGTCGGTGGTAAACTCTCAAAAGTAAGAATAACCATTCTGGTATGCGCCAATATGAATGGTTCAGAAAAACAGAAGCTGACTGTTATCGGAAAATCTCAAAAACCAAGGTGCTTCAAAAATGTGAAGAAACTCCCGAAGGATTACAAGTCAATTAAAAAGGCTTGGATGACGTCGGACTTATTCTAGAAATATTTTCGACAGTGGGATAAGGAACTGGCTAAGAAAAAGAGGAAAATCGTTTTATTAATAGACAATTGTACTGCCCACATTGAGCCAAGCAACTTACAATGGATCAAAGTAGTCTTTCTCCCACCCAACACTACATCAGTTTTGCAACCGATGGATCAGGGAGTAATCCGTAGCCTGAAGTGTCATTATTGGAAGCAGCTCATCTTGCGCATTTTGGAATGCTATGATGAAAACATGAACTGTGACATTTGTCTTCTTGATGCTGTTGTTTTACTCGAAAAATCTTGGGGATTGGTAACAGAATCGACTATCAGAAATTGTTTTAATCATGTTGGGCTTACGAAAACACATCAGACGGAAGATAACGACGAGGAAGATGACAGAACGCCGTCCCATGTCCCCATACCTGAAGCCATTGCAGCGACCGAAGGAAGATGACAACCTTCCCCTCTCCAAATGGCTAGAAAAGCACGGAGCGAATGCTTTTTCGCAAAATGAAATCGAACATACGAATGTCGTGACGACGATATTATTACATCTGGGGAAGTTAGTGAGGAAGATATCGTGGCATTAGTAAATGAAAAAAACAACTCTATTGTAAATTCGTCTTCAGATATGAAGGAAGAACAAGACAAACCAGGGCCTTCAATTGCAGATGCAAAAGCAGCTGCAAACGTTTTGAACAATTTTTTTGCCACAGAAAACATCGACGAACATGTTGTGGATCTGTTTAAAATAGTAGATAAAAAAATTGACGAGTTGTATGCAAAATCGAAAACTTTTCAACCAAAAACATCTCTTTTCAATGTAGTGGATTAGCAAATATGTAGGAAAAAGGTAAATGTTTTTTTTTTTATTATTGAGTATATTATTTAACACTTTATTTGTCACTAATTACTAATGAAAATATTATGTTATTAAAAAGTTTATTATAGAAGTAGTATCTTAGCACGTTAGTGAATTTTTTTTGCAAATACGGATACAGCGAACCTCGGTTAAAATGAACTTCTGAGTATAACGGGGTTTGACTTTATTATTATATATAATATTAATATATATGTAATGTATATTTTAATTACGAACGAATTATTTCTACTTCAATCCTATGATAAAAAAACACTTACTCTAATCAGACTCCAAGAGTCGCACCCTTCTAGAGCCTCAGCTTCGGTACTTTTCCCTTTGGTCTTTAAAACTCTCCGCGTCTGCGTAATTGCCTCTTTTCGTAATCATGTAACGCATTGAGCAGTCACGCCGTTTTTCGCGTAATTCTCCACTCCTGGCCATGGATTTAATATCTCCTAATATTTTAAACGTTTAATCATATAATATTGAGTACTCTATAACTTATTTGATTTTGTTTATCTTCGAAATGGAATAAAATAAGTTTTAGACATTTAAGACTGCAATCTTCTTCAACTACCTCTACACTTCACTTAACGGAACAAGTTACATAAAGTCGCGTAGTAATCTGTGTGGAAACCCGTAGATCAAAGTTTCTACTGCTAAAGAACTCCATGAAAAGAATTTACCTATAAAATCAATTGTATCGGCCACATCCATGAAGTTTAAAGTTCTTGCATTCTAGTTGTAATGTTGAAAAATTTCCATAGTGCCTTCTTCAAGCATCGAGTTCATTTCTAACATGTGTCTGCAATATTTTAAATGTGCAAAAAATGGATTCAACATGTTCTCCTCGACAGATTTCATTTTCTAATGTGTGATTTATTCTTCGAAGTGTTTCGATTTATTTTTTCATCAAAATTAACGTTTCGAGACTCGTGGATTATCATTGCGTTATTATTTCAAAAACTGCATCGTTTCAAACTCGCATGCGTAAAAGTAAAACTGCAGCTGATTCAAATAAATTCTAAAATTCTCGACGTGGTGCACCAAAAAAATATGGACTTAATCGCTAATTGATTGATTATTTTAATTTTGCTTATTAATTGATTTTAGGTTTTATATTTGAAAAAAAATTATTTGGTATTTTTATGTATTGATTTTCAGTTCTTAAAAAATATGATTCAGTAATTTTTGAAAAGTGCAATTAATTAAGTATTGATTTATATTTTGTGATTGATCATAAATTGATATGAAATTTCATTGAAAAAAAGAAAAATTAAAGTGGTTTTGATTTGAAACTAATGTTACAGTGTCCATATTAAATTTTGAAATTTAGAATTCATGTTGAATATAAGATATTTACAAAAAAAATATTGATTAGCAATACGTAACTGAACGAAGTACATCAG
>BGPR01030116.1:0-18870 GCA_013235015.1 Araneus ventricosus
CCCCTTCAGCCCAAATGGATTTTAAGCAAATTTGGATTTTCAAACTTTTGACCACACCAATTCTCATTGGTATTTCGCATTGACGATCGGTTTTGGAGCTGTGCGACAGAATCTACGCGGTGTGGAGTAATCGTGAATGTTCAGCTTAAGAGTTAGGTTAGATCTTGTTGACTGATGTTTAGAGGATTGTTTGCTTTCGAGGGAGCAAACGTCTCCTTTGCAAAGTTTATGGATGATTCATCCATCTCGAAAAAGGTGAAAATGATGATGGGAGTTGAAATTTTCGTTCTTACATAACTCGCTTACTACGAAGATAGAAAGATAGTTCAAATTAGGCGAATTATCACCTATTCATAACGAACAATTTGATGTTAAATCGTTTCGATAACTCTAATCTCCTGGAAATGATGAGTTAAAAAGTGATTGCCAGCCCCAAACTTCGGCTGCTTTTTTTGAACCAAAGCATGCGATACCTCGTTGGAAAGCTCTTATCAGTTGCATACTCGTTCTTCCTCATAGTTCCTTCAAACTTTTTTGTGACTGCATGTAGAAATAGAGAAGAGAAATGAAATTTTCGTTTCCTTATATTTGAGAACAAAGGGAATTTACCTTCGCCTTCCACCTAACAGACAAGAATTTTTTTTCTACTTAAAAATAGGATCCTAATTGTTCTTAAAATAAATATTAAATACAGAATTACCTGCAACATTGAGTTAATGCATTCGCAAAGAACTAAAAAGTTACTTTTTAAAGTTACGGAAAGCGTAATGCCAATAAGAAATAGAAGTTAAAAGATTCGCTGCCAAGGCAAATTGCAATCTCCGGTTCCGGAAGCCGTTCTGATGCAATCGCATTGTTTCTGCCAGATAACTCGCAGTCGGTGTCCTGGACATGACAGCCGACTACGAGTTGTCTTGCAGATGGCAGCGAAGGTGTTAATGTAATTGTGTCGATTATGTGGAGGTTTGGCATGCCTTGGCGAAGAGGCTGTTGAGGATTCCAGATTTCAACGCTTTCATTCATGCTTTGAGAAGACGAGATGGACTATTGTCGGTACTCATTTATATAGTCCAAATTGAAACGCCAATTATTTTTCGTACGCTTTGGAAGAGTTTTCTGTTTTATTTATTTGGGGTATTGTATAATTTCCACTATACCGACAGACTTCCGGTGTAATGCTTCGTCTAGGGGCATCTTTAGAACTTCAACATTCTGTTTGAAGATGTTAATTAATTTTTAAAGTGGAGTTTTTTAATATTGTTCGAAGCTGGCGCTTGATACATCCGAACAGATTTGGAGATTCCTTAAATCGGAAGGTTACCGGAAAACGTTCTTCTGTGAATACAAAGAAAACAAAGCAGAAAACCCGCCGATAGAATTCCAAACTACTTTTTTTCCACTGCGCGTGTGCAATTCGAGCTCTTCTGTTCACGGACGTAAAAAAATATACGTAAATAAAAGATTTTTTAAAAATAAAAATGAGAATATCCGTTGAACCAAACGATTTCAGAAAACCTCCAAAACTAATTTTCTCCATAACTTATAAATAATTTTTGGAAAAATTATTTAAAATTTAATGAAACATAATAAATGATATAAATTTAATTAATCTTACTTTCTTTTTTTCCACGCAGTCAATATTTGCTAGAAATAATTTTTAACCTTGCCTACATACACCCAAGAAAGGTTTTAATGTAGGATTTGGGACAATTAATAAAATAGGTAATTTTTCATTAGTAAAAAACGCATGATAATAATTTTAGCCGGCGCAACACCGGATTTATCAGTTAGACAGATTCGGCGACCATTTTGGCGACCTAGCGACAAAGTTGGCGACTTTGGTGGTAAAAAGAATTTTCTAGAAAGAGCTTGAATTGTCAACCTATTTCTACTGGCTTCATGAACTTTCTGGAGATTACGTCACTTCCTTCGTAATGACGTCACTTCCTGTTGAAAAAGTATAAAAGCAAGCTCTCAAGCCAAAAGGAATTGGTCGGATTTTGATCAGCAGAAACGCTGTTGAGTTGAAAAGACATTGACAGCTATTTTGAATGTGCTGTCTTTGAGATTTATTGGTATTCTCTGTTGTGAATTTTTAGAAGTACTGTTTTAATACTTGTGCTACGTTTCTTTGTTTAGAATATTTGTAAAATAAAGAGCTTTATTTTTTTTAATCCTGCTTATTGGACTGCATTCAAGTACACCCACACGACAATTTTGTCACAATGCTATATCTATAGAACTTTTACTCACAGTACAGACAGTTTGGCTACTCTCAAGACCTAAAACGCACATAGTAAATGTCAAATCGGTAATTCCACATTTTCCTTTGTCAGAAATTGCGGTAACGACGCCTTCTCTCAGAGTTGGTTTCTCTGAAACATAAGATTACTGGTTATACATATCTCACACAACTTTAAAAAAAGTCAAATTTTTCATCGTATAAATTCAGGTTTAGTTTAGTTAGATTAATATCCGATTTTGAACATACACAATGATTGTGTTTGGAACCGATCTCTTAATTTCGAGCCGTGGTCAGATGATATTTGAGAAGGTACTCCCCTAGTAGCACACAGATATTGTACAATATTGAACAATATTCGCAATATTGTATAATATTGTACAGTATCATATAATATTATACAATATCATATAGTTGTAAACAATCAATGATTAAAAAAATTTTTATAGAATTAGAATTATTATTTAAAAAGGAAAGCAGAATTAAAACTGGACAAGAAAAATTTTTTTATGCAAAAATTAAAAAGAATAAAAGAATTTAATTGAAAAAAGAAATGAAATTAGAAAAATTACGACAATGTTTATGATGCGCGCCATTGCAGCAGCATAACAAAAAACAGAGAACAATAGACAGATATACCAATAAAGCCTAAATTAAAAAAAAGTAATACAAGCAATCCTATAGTATTTGAAGTAAACGAAATTCATACCGCAAAAACAAGGAATCCATTCTAGTTCACTTTTTCAAGGGCTAGAAACTATTCGAAATGGATTCAAAAGAATATTGAAGGAGTTTTCTGTAGAAGCAGGCCTATTTTTCGCCAAGAAAAGCTTCTCATAGCCCGAACTCCCCAAAAAATCAACCAGGAGCAAAACCATAACAACAAACGTCAAAAGAAAAAGAAAAAAGCATTAAACACGCTAATAAGAGCAACAAAATACTAGCCATCAAGCTTAATTAATAAACTTTCATAAGGTAAAAGACTTACTCTTTTAGAATCCAACCAGATAAAACTTGCCCGCGCTTTCGAGAAAAGCAAAACAATAAACACTACCACTCCGTGGCGCCATCTATATTCCCAAAAGAGGAATAGAAAGGCAGAAAAAATAAAATAAAAGAAGGAAAGAAAAGGCCTAGACAGCAATCTCTTTGCCAGCATGGGAAGGAGACAAATTTAGAAGTATTAAGAGAGAAAAAAATCATATAATATTGTACGATTTATACATATAATATTGTGATTTTATTATTTTTCTCTTCATCTCCATACCATAGAATATCTTTGCCGCATAAGTAGTTTTGATTAATAATAATTTTTTTTAAATCGTGTAATCAAAATTCAGTATTTTTCCATTTTTTTCGAAAATTCAACCCCTTTGCGTCAGTATTAAATTTTGAATTAAATTTTTTTTATTATTTTCTCTTAATCTCCATACCATAGAACATCTTTTCCGCATAGGTAGGTTTTGATTAATAATAATTTTTTTTCTCCATAGAAGAGCGATCCACCCTATTACACAATTGATATAATTCTAATTAAAACAGTTTTCACTCTTTGATTGGTGTTCTAAAAAGAATTGTTTTTATTTTGATTATTATTTACTTTGTAGTATTTAATTTATCATTGCAAATATCATAGAATAAATCTTTTTTAATACATTATCAGGTGGCGCCACTCATATGGAATCAATATTTAATTAATTTAATGGATTAACTGAAACTTAATATCTGAAGATATAAAAAAAGTGAATTATCATCGAGAACAAACAATAGTGAAAATTTCTAAAATCCAGCATATTAGGAAGTCGGTGAAATATCAGTTACAAAATTCCATCTACTAACATGAAACAAGTCACGTTAAACAAAAACGCTTAAAAATAAAAAGATCGTGCACCGTGCGGTTAAAGCAACAAAATGGCGAGAAACAATTAATGTTAGAATGTCTTCACACTCGCCTATTTGACTTTCATTTTGGCGGCCAAATCCGGCTATGAAAATCGCTCCATTTGCCTCCTCCATACCCGGGTGATGCACACATATAGGAACAGGATACACAGGTCCACAGGTCAGCTTCTTTTCCAGCTGCAGCAATGCGATATCGTACATTCCTGCTACAAATGACGAATTTCTGGGATACTTTGGATGTGGAATTACTTTAGATACAGTGTGATTTTCTTCTATGACACCTTGTGTCTCTGGGACCAATTTGACGATTATTTCAGAAGGTTCCCTAAGGCGGTATAGAGGTTTTTCATCTTGGCTGTTCTTGACCTGAAGTTTTTGCTTTGAATCAACATTTACCCTAAAATGGAAAAAAATAAAGTATAAAAGTGGATTCTAGTGCTGGGCAAAAAGGGAAAAACTGAAGAGGAAAGATAAATGAAGTATTTTTTTCACAAAATTCTATTTACCAGAAGTTTCTATCAATCAGATTTCTTAAACGATGTGAATTAAGGCCATTAAATTTGTCATAAATATTACCTAACAGGCTTCAATACTTTCTAGCGCTGTAACGAAGGAAAAAAGAGTATTTATTAAAAATAGTTAGATTTAATTTTAAAAAATTTAAAAAATCATTTTTTTATACTAAAAAGGGTAATTTTTTATTTTACTATTTCATACTTTTTAGTTTTTGATGTATAATTCCTTATTACAATATTAAGTCCCAGTGATATGAATGGTGCAGACGTTTCAAATCGAGTAGAACATTCTGCAAAGATGAATCGAAAACTGAGCCTCCTTCCATGTCAACGGGACATCTTGATACCGATTAGGTGCTTGCTTTGATTCGAGTAAATAATTGTTTCAATGTCCATGATTGTGCTGAAGATCTGGGTTTCAGCAAAAGCTCCTTTCTCAAAGATGTATCGCATTGCAGAAAAATTTGTGCCTTATCTCTTAATTCATGAGTAAAGCATGAATTATATCATCGCTAGTCAGAATTCGCTGGAAAAATTTCTAAGACATTTCATAGCACAGAACATAATTCTCTAGATCTGACTTTTTAGACATTTTTTCAAGCCCAAAGTTAAAATCCACCTAGAAAAGTGGACGATTTGAAACTACAGAAGAGAGAGGAAAAAATTTGTCTCGAGACTTCGTTCAGTTCCAAAATGAATACATAAAAGCCATTCTAGCAATGGAAGTCACACTCCAAGCGGTGTTTTAAAAGTAGCAGTCTTCTTAAAAAGTAGTCTTAGAAATTAATGATTCTTTTTAAAGTTCCGCTTTTTTGAGGAGGACAGACTGCGTGCTATCATCAATTTGGACAAAAAGAAACTGAGTTCGTAATAAAAAAGATAAAAGTAAGCAATTAAAAACGATTATTTTTCGTAGAAAAAAACATTAAAATATATAGGTCTGTTTTGCTATCTGTCAGGCGACTTCAAGGTTCCTTGATAATTAAATATTTAATCTTTAGTCTTAAAAAATAGTTCCAATTCTTCACACTGAAATTCTTTTAAGTTTTCCTGAATCTTCGGTATCGAAATTTTTATTTTTGAACCATCGAAGTCACTCATCACAATTTGTATTCTATGGAGTATGTTAACAGAAAATTGCGAGCAGAAGCGTTGCATTTTTCTTTGCATTAAGATAACGAAATTAAACTTCACACCATTGCTGCCTTTTTGGCAGAAAAATGGACATTTTTAACGACATTGACAAGATCCATATTCATTTGCATGCAAACAATGCTACTAATGTCCTCTATTAAATAAAATGCAGAAGCATGTTTATACAACAAATATCTGCAACACAACTATTCAGTATTCCAATAAATTTGTTTTATGGTGTTCTTAAATGCACCGTGTGAGATGTGCCTAAATGAAAGTGAAACTGTGGTTCTAACAGCATCATTCCTTGGGGTAGAAACGTTTGATTTCTCTGGTAGATGACTGTGTATGCTAGAAGCTTTTACCCAACCAACTTTGATGTTCGGATTGTCTTGATGTGGCATTTGAATCTCTTGGATGATGGAGTATATACCTTGATTTTATTCAATTCCCCACTGGCCATTGGCCTTTTCCTTGCTTTCTTAAAAGGTCCAATCTCTATCACATAAATCGTTGTGCCAGTGGGGAAGTGGGCGACCTTCTGCACTTTGCTACTAGCTGCACGTTGACTGTCGCTTTCCACATGACAAAACCAAGTGATCATCTCACAAAACATTGGTGGAAAATCTGCCTCTGCAACAAATACTCAAGATCCAAATCATCCAACTAGTGAACTTCCTTAAGGATAAATAGGTCTTGTTTAAATTGGGCTCTGGAATCGACAGTAATTTTTCAGACGGTGACTCGGACATTGAGGACATCCGCACAGTAACAAGACACTCCCAATGACTTTTTTTGTAATGTTTTTATCTTTTGTTCTTTTCTTTAAAATTCTGTATCATTATTTTTGAGTGTTTGGTATTTAGTATGTCTCTTTGTATATTAACTTGGTTTTATCAACTTATGTGTTTAATTTGTTTTATATATTTTTATTTTATTGTTTATTATTATTCTATTTATTATTATTATTCTACGTAATTTTATTTTTTACGCTCAATATAAAGTTTCTACGCACTCTCATCATAACTGCAAACCGGAGATTTTTATTTGAGCTCAATAAAGTGTCTGAGCACTCTCATCATAACTGCAAACCGGAGATTTTTATCTCTTGAATAAGGGGTGTACGTAGTATAATATAATGTGTATGCCAGAAGAGATCTGGCATAATACGGTTGGTGTCAGAATGTTGTTGAGTGAAACAAAAAGGCGATAAAACAAGTAACGCCGAGTCATGAATTCCTCCAAAACGGCTCAATGTCCAATAATCCGATTTTTCTCGACATATGGTATTAACTGAAATGACATTTAATGTCGAATGAGGAATGTGCATGGTACTGAGTGCATATCACGTAGTGCAGTTAGTTTTTTCGGGGAAATTCGTGGCATGCCACGAACTAGTCAATCATGCTTAACCCTCTGATTCCTGGCATAATATATAAGGGCCGCACTTGGATCAGAGAATGTGTTGATCCACTGAAACGACTTTAGAGTTTCGTCTGCAGTGAGAGCTAGGAAGCCGGTGAGCTAAGCGTTTTTGAAAGTGCTGTTATTGTCGTTATTAGTGATTTGCTGACTGCTTGTGTAGCTAAATCTCAAAGTGCTGAACTGTTATTACCTGTGAAAATTGTTGTCTGTTTACGTTGCTAATCTATGCAAAAACTATTGTTTCTTGTTACCCGTGCTACGTGTTTTCCCTGCACATTTGTGAATAAACCTTCATTCTCCATTACCCTGCGGGTTGGACTGCTTACACCATACACCCACAGAGCGATTTTTATTACAATAATTTACTAAATATGATTGATAGAGAGAGAGAGAGAGGATCGGAGGACCGTATAAAAAGTTAGAATTCGTAACTTTCTCAGAAATATATTTATTGACTCATAAAACATAAATTATAATTCTTCCCTTCATTTAAAGTATTTTTCCAATTGAAACTCTATGTCCATCTCTAACGGCTTAGAAATTAGCTATTCGACCACGACAAGTGTGGACACTCTGTATAGAGCCATCTACCGGAAAAATCTCAAAGTTCTACCTAGCGTAAAAGCGCAACCAAAAACACAGTTCTACTTTCAATTGGGCGCTCCATATATTCTTGAGATAAACTATGATTTACTTACACGTAAACACAGTGCGCTGCTGTTAAAACAAAATCTGATGAAATCAGAGCTCCTGTGCATCTAACGCCAACGCCTTCCATTAAAACCTAAAAAGCGTATGAATTAGTTTTAAACCTTTCCATTCGTTCGAAATTAAAAATTCGAAATATTAAATTCAATTAATTAAAAAACACTAATAGACTAATTGGAATAATGTTTATACCAATAGAAATACGAGAAATAACAAATAAAATAAATTAGTTATTACATTTTGTCATATTTTAATAAGTTTAATTTCGAAATACAAATGTTTAATTTTTTTTTGTCCGACACAGTGGTGGATTTTCCCAATATGAGGCTACAGACGCTGAAACGTCTAGAGGCCCCTTCGCCCTATCCAATATCGTAAATTCGGCGTCTATTTAACACTGGATGCAGTGGATGGCGTACGAAGACCCTCCGGGTCTCGAAACACCATGGCCGAGTCACCTATAACACCTGGCGAAAAACCCGCCAGTCGTCCGACATATCACTGCTGATCACCACGCTTAAGAGACGCATCCTCAGTAGTGGCTTCTGTGGAAACCAGTATTTTCCATTGGGTGAGCTGATTAGCGACGGGGTTATGAACTACAACATCATCATTAACCAATAGGGAACAAGTGTTTTTGCAAAATAGACATGTTAGCGCATTCTTATCCACTGGAACAAATTCCTTGCAGTTCACAGATCGTTTACCAAGTAGGATTCATTTTGTGGACTGTCAGCATTTACTATAATCATGAGACTGCTGGCTTCCATCAACGGTACTATAACCAAAGAAGCACATGTTTGCAAAATGTATGTTGCCCATTACTCTAATCTCATATGGCACAATCTCACCTGATCTTACAGTATGCGTTTGCATGCAACAATTGGCGTCATAATCATGAACAGCTGGCTTTCACTATTAACCAAAAGGAAGCATATGTTTGCAAAAACTATGTTGGCCCATTCTAATCTCACCTGGCACAATCTCACCTGACTTACAGTATGCGTTTACCACCAATTGGCGTCATAATCATGAATGCTGGCTTTCACTATTAACCAAAAGAAAGCACATATTTGCAAAAACTATGTTGGCCCATTCTAATCTCACATGGCACAATCTCACCTGACTTACAGTATGCGTTTACCACCAATTGGCGTCAAAATACTGAACTGTTCGACTTTCCTTAAACTTTCCATCGGGCGCATATAATCTGTGAAATGAAGCACACATATTTTTGTGACTAAGTGAGGGTTTTACCGAGAAAGAGGTGGGACCTCTAGTAGCATCCTGGCTCCCTACCACTCACACTAGGGTATCGTGGTTTTTTCTCCAATGCTCTTTTGATGTACGTGAGGGACACATTAATCTTTTAAATGAGTTGCGGCCGATTACGTTGTATTTTCAATTTCTCAAATTTTTCTAGATATTTTTTTTATATAGCTGTGAACTTCCGTATACCTGTGCCCTAGCTCCTAATTCAATGATATTGATCGTTATTTCCAATATATTGTTTCAAAAATGTCGAATTGTATCAGGTTTTCAACGACACCAGTCGTCATTGCTATGGAACCTTACGGGGAAACAAACGTCAACTCTCCTCTAAATTCCTGGACATTCTGTTAGTTGAAATTGCAAGGAAAACAAAAAAAATATTTAAAAACGCAAATATAGCTTTGTATGACCGAATAGTTCAGTTTGATAAGCTTTTCCTTAAGCCTAAGCAAAAATTTAACTTTTAATCTCACAGATGAGTTGCGGCCGAACATGTTAACACTTGTATTGCGCCCGACCGAAGGCTAAAACTAAATGGAAAATGATGGAATTTCTTTTAAAATTAAAGAACTACCTTGTTCGTTTCTTCTTTGACGCGTATTTGGATATTCTTAATTCAGTAGCAAATTCTAAAAATCTTTTTCTTTGCTATTAACAATCAGTATCTTTTTGATATGATATCCTTGTGGATTATTTTCAGGCGTTGCTCAATAATAGAATAGGAATATTTCTCTTTGAAAAATAGCCTTGATTCTTCTGTTTATTTATATACGCCATTTTGTAATTAAAAATACTTATTGATATCAAATGATAAATTAAAATCTGAGGAAATAATTATTTTTAAAATAAAAACTGTCGTAAATCAAACGATCCTTATATCGTAACTGTTGTCAACATCCCATTTTCTGAACTAATACAAAGACTACAGTGCAGTACCCGTGGATAGGGATTTTACCAACATCTGGCATTGCGTAATAAGTTTACGCTAAAACACATTGTTTGTTTAATATTTAAGTTAAAAAAAAAATTCCAACATCTTACACATTGTGACATCATGGATGAGACACCATTTTTTCCCCACTTAATTAGAGGTTAGACAGATTAGTTCCACCAGAGAAGTGAAATTCTAATTGTGTTAGGGGGGTTAAGGCGAAAAGGGGGGAAGGTTGAATATATGAATTTACTGGTTATTTACGTATTTCATTAAAATCCTTCAAAAAATGTGAGAACAGCTTTAGTACATCCAGAAAATTAATAATTAAATTTGTGACTCATGTTACAAAATTGAGAGAAATAATATAACACATACACATACCAAAATAACTATGCGTTATCTTAACGTAATGATTTCCGCATACTTTAACATTTATTCAATAAAAGATTTTCACATCATAACTCATGTATGCCGTATTCAATTTTCACTCATTAATTTCAAATTGTTTTCAACTACAGAATTCGTGTGAGAGTAGATTTCCATCCAAATATCACTTATTTGTATAAAATATTTCAATTGATACTTACAATCCAAGGATATTTTCTCATGGGCGTCACTAAAATCCCTTGGACAATCTTCTTCCCCTTGGAATAGCCACAAGCTGAAAATTGAAAAACCACGCATTATTCATAGGATTATTATTTTTTCCCTTTAAATTATATGTATAGAAATCTATACGAAAAAAAGTGAAAATTCATAAATAGTTTTTATGCCGTAAAAATCCAAATTACTGAATAGAGTTTCTTCGAATTTTACTTACAAATGCTATGAAGCATAGGAAGGTTTAAGCGAAGGTTTCGTGATAATTAATTAAATAATTAACTTTTTATTAATTAAAAATTGTGCTTCCATGTATAGAAAAGATACATTAATATAAAAAGAGAGAACTAAATAACTTTATTTTCCTTGCCTTAATTTCAACAAAAAT
Source organism: Araneus ventricosus (assembly GCA_013235015.1). NCBI lineage: Eukaryota > Metazoa > Arthropoda > Arachnida > Araneae > Araneidae > Araneus > Araneus ventricosus. The sequence goes on from BGPR01030116.1 coordinate 11,121, forward strand.
ATCTATTATCTCATTTAAATTTAAGTGTTCGCATAATTTATTTCATGTGGAAAACAGCATTAGAGAGAGAGAGAGAGGCCGGATAATCTTTCTTGAATCTTAAACCATCATTATTATTATTATTTTACGCATTGAATAACTACATTCGAACTGAGAAGTGACTATCGAAATTGCAGGTAAATCCTTAATGTTATACTTTAATTGGAAAATATATTTCCTCTTTGCTGGATTTTTTGAGGCATTTATGCCGAATAAGCCAGAAAAGCACTCTCCGCAGTCGGAATATTCTAAACGATTGAATATGTAACGCAAAGTATTCCATGTTGAAATTTGTTGATATGGAAACTTAACATTTATTTTTAACACTGGGTTAGCCCATAAATAATGCGTTTTTTTTTAATTGCGTGTGATAAAAATCGGAGAGTGAGGAGACAAACCACCTTTATCAACTTGCTATAAAAGCAGGTCGTAAATTTTTCTTGTTCTTATTCTTAGTGCAAGTTTTGAAGAATGCGGCTCGCGATTTTAAGAGTAATTTTTTTAAGTTATAATAGAAGAGACAATGGAGCATATTCGGGATATTTTGCTTTATGAGTACAATAAAGAACACAGCCAATCGGAAGTGCGAGGAATAATAATGTAGTATACGGTGGTCCGACAATAAACGTAAACCAATGTCAATTGTGGTTCCAGAAATTCAGATTTGGAAAGTGCAGCCAAGAAGGCGAACCTCGTCCTGGAAGATCTGCAGAACTCGAAGGAAACAAAAAACGTAAGGCAGTGTTAATTGTGGTTCCAGAAATTCCGAGTCGGAAACTACAGCTTCGAAGGCGAGCCTCGTCCTAGAAGATCTGTAGAACTCGAAGGAAACAAAAAATGTAAGGCAGTGTTAATTGTGGTTCCAGAAATTCCCAGTCGGAAACTACAGCTTCGAAGACGAGCCTCGTCCTGGAAGATCTGTAGAACTCGAAGGAAACAAAACGTAAAGGCAGTGTTAATTGTGGTTTCCAAGAAATTCCGAGGTCGGAACTACAGCTTCGAAGAGCGAGCCTCGTCCTGGAAGATCTGTAGAACTCGAAGGAAACAAAAAAAAACGTGAGCAGTGTTAATTGTGGTTTCCAGAGGGGCCAGGTCGGAGGCGCTACAGCTTCGAAGAGCTGAGGAGCCTCGTCCTGGAAGATCCACAACAGAACTCGAGAGAACAAAAAAACGTATGGCGGTGTTAAATGTGGTTCCAGGAATTCCAGAGTCCAGGAGTACAGTCAGAACTAGACCTCGTCCTGAAAGATCTGTAGAACTCGACGATGGCGTCCTGCAAACCACAATGGGAATAAAATTCCATAAAAATATGAATTTTACAGACTATCTTAGAACGGCACTGGAGAACTATTATTCGTCATAGACAAGTGAATTTTGGAAGAGGGACCTGAAAAGTCTACTAGAAATATGGGAAAGGATTGTTAAAAATTAAGGAGAATATCTTTTATATAAAAAGAAGTGTGTTTATCTTAATTTTGAAATATATAAAAAAAACGCATTACTTATGATGTGGTGCAATACATGTAACTATTATTTATTATTACATTTTCTCTATCTGAGAATTTTTTTAAGGTGGGGAGAGCATAGGAACGAAGGAAATAAATTTGGTTATTATAATCTATAACACTTTCTGATCTATGTATAAGCATCTCAGTGCAGAGCTTCACCAGCCTAAGGGCATATGCCCGGTTGACCGACGTTTGAGAAGATATCACTGAAGTGTCGGTGGGAGTAACTTATGAGTTTCGAAATGAGAAGGAATTTGATTTGTGCAAAATTACCATCTTGTTCAGATTAAATATGAAATATATCTGTCTCAACAAAAATTATTCGGAACACTGTGCGTGAATGGATCAAATATATAAGGTTGAAATGTTACAGTTAGCTAAGAAATAAACCGTTATCTTTTTACTTTTGCAGTCTTCGTTTTCCAAATATTCCTCGCTTTCAATGACCTGCAAAGAAAATTTCAATGTCAATTTTAAATTTTAATAAGTTTAGTAAAAACCCTTTTTAACGTATTTTAATCCTTTGTAACGTAACACACGTAACACACTTTAATTAACGTATTGCAAAAGTGTAATTTTTTATTGTAATTTTTTTTTACTTTTTAATCTTTAATTGTTATTGATTATTATAAATATCATGGATCATGCAATTGGGATTTTTTTTTTCGAATTTATTACCAGGTAGCAATTTATAAATAATGAATTAAAACATTTAATTAAATAACTTCATTTGAGAATTTAAGACCAAATTATTAATTGATGTTTTTGAAATTATCTTTTCAATTTTTCTTAAGCTCATTTATGTAGATTTATACAATTGCTCTAGAAAAATAATAAGCTTAATAAAAACACTTTTTAAAAACAGACTTGTAATTGTCTGATAAAAAGTGGAATCTTTTATTTTATTTACTTTCTACTTTTTAATCTTAAATATATAATTCATTCTTATAAATATTATAGAAGTTTGGAATCAGTTTTTTCGCAAATTCAATACTAGGTGGAACCACGAGCATGTAATCAAAATTTAATTAAATTAAAACACTGGCACATCAAGAGGTGACTACAAATTTTTTTATGATATTCCATCTTAGCAAACAAATCAAGTTAAATAAAAGTGTATAGAAAATCATAAAGTATAAGGTTGTCTCAAACATTCGTTTGAAAAAGCTACAGAAAACCAATTAACGATGAAAAACATATCTACACTATATTCAGTGACAAGTACAGTACACAGTTCACTTGAAAGTAGACGGAAAACTGCGAAGCTTCAGTATCACAACTTAATGACATAAAAGGTGTTTCAATACTTCTCTGGGCTATGGAAGGATTTCCATGAAATAGAATAACTTTCATTTTAAATATACAGTTTCACTACACAAAATACCGGCAATGTTGTTTAAAACTAAATCATGCACGAATACAGTGGAAGTTGGATAATTCGAAACCGATTGGCTCAAATTAAAAATTCGAATTAAACAAAATTGGGTCCCGTTAACATTATATTAAAAAGGAAATTCAAAGGACCAGAGCAAAAATCTAACTATCTAAGAGTTCGAATTAAAAAGAAAATTCAAAGGACCAGAAAGAACTTTAACTATCTAAAAGTTCGAATTAAAAGGGAAATTCAAAGGGCCAGAGAAAAACTCTAACTGTTTAAGAGTTCGAATTGAAGAGGAAATTCAAAGAACCAGAGAAAAACTCTATCTAAAAGTTCGAATTAGCCAAGTTCCTCTTCAGATCCATTACTGATAAATGACGAACATATGCAGAACTATTTGTCTGTGTGTAACAGAACATCGCGTAATATTCACCTTACTGTCAACTTGAACCGCCGAAGATTATAGAATTCGATATATAAATTGTAAAAATAAAAACTTACATTCCAAAAAGACAACAGTAACATAACAACACACAAAATATGGATCATATTTTAGTCTAGAATATGAAACGTTTCTCTCGATGATGATGCTGTTCCACAATAAAACAAGTGTTTAATTTCATTAAATACTGCGTTCATATTAAGTAATTCCTTAGAAGTTTATATTTTCAGAAATCATTAGCAGTAAACACTCTTTGTAATTGAATGTAGTTTTGCAATGGAAAACCAATGCAAATACAAGAAACAGCTTTTTTGCAAAAACATTACAGAAAAAAATTAAAACCATATTTGTCCAAGATTGATTATTGCATTAGTAATAGTTTGTTCTGCAATTGATTGGAGTTTATTCAATTTTACGTTACAAACTACATCTGAGCTTGCCTAATTCGAAGCTGACTGTACCACAATAAAAATTCGATTAATTCAAAACTAAGAATTAAGAAAAATTGATCTAAACATTAGCATAGCAAAAGGAAACATTTTTATACTAAAAATGACATCAACGTTTAAATAAAGTGACAAAAATGTACAGTTATTATCATTTTATTTAATTAAATTGATTATTTTTTATAATGATGAATTATTTATTACAAATGTTGAATATCAAAAAATATTCTATAAAACTGTTATTATTACAAATATTTAACAGTTTTAATACATAATACATAATTAATATATGAAAAATGTGTAATTTCAATAAATAAAATGATAATAAGTTAAGATCCTAAATAAAAATATTTTATAATAGTAAAACTAATAATTTCAGTAAATAAGCAGTTTTAATAAACAAACAGTATACAACAGTTTTATATAACAGTTCCACCATAAAACTTAAAAATAAACGGTACAATTCACTTCTAAGGTCTATGAACTTTTCAAAATTGTCTTTTTTATTTAATGCATTGTATAGCAATACAAGTACAAAAAATCAGTACTGTCCTCGACAGAATTAAGTGAATTATTCCCGTTCGATCACTGTGCACACAAGGCACGGACATGCTTAACTAACGAAAAGAAATCAGAAAAAAACAATTTTTAATTTTAGATTAAAATTAAAACGCGTTAACGCGCAACGTCCTATTTATAGATATAAATACGAAAAAAGGGAAAATTTAATTGTGAAAGAGTTAAAAAATACGAAAAAAACAAAAATAATAGCAAACAACGAGGAGGAATAAGAATCCGATGGATAAAGTCATCAAAGGCCATTCATCCATGCAGATTGAAAATCAGAATAGATTTTCTGTAGAGGAAAAAGACTTTAAGGTCTAAATTTAATTTGAATTTTCCTCTAAGGCCTGAACCCATTCCGGAATAAATTGGAAAGAAAAACATTTATACACAAAGAAGAAATTCAAAACAGTCTTTTGAACATACTCTAAAAAGAAGGGCTTAAAATGCCTTACCTCTTAAGTAGTGGAATGGAATGGCGCACACCTATAAGCAAAATTGACTTTGGAAAGTCGCTCTTTCTTTTTCCATTCCACTACTTAAGAGGTAAGACATTTTAAGCCCTTCTTAAAAGACTATTCTGAATTTCTTCTTTGTGGATAAATGTTTTTCTTTCCAATTTATTCCGGAATGAGTTCAGGCCTTAGAGGAAAATTCAAATTAAATTTAAACCTTAAAGTCTTTTTCCTCTCCAGAAGACCTATTCTGATTTTGAATCTGCATGGGTGAATGGCTTCTGATGACGCCATCCACCGGATTCTTATTCCTCCTCGTCCTTTGTTATTATTTTTGTATTTTTAACTCTTTCACAATTAAATCTTTCCCTATTTCTTATTTATATCTTCGAACTTATTAATTTTTCCTGGATGATGCAACACTTGCGTACACCGAATAAATTACTTCTATTATTGTTGTTTTGTCTTTTTTAGATATTCAGTCCTATTTATAGCACAGTTACATTTCACTTAAGACTAATGCATTCCATTGTTTCTTTTTTGCCTTGTCAATGAAGTCGATAGGTATTGCCAAAAATAGGTATTCTCAAAGTCTAATAATAAATAGGTATTCTCAAAGTCTTAAACAGGCATATACCACCAGTTGCCCATATTTTGAAGTCAAAGTGTTGTCATTTTGGAATGTATTTCCTTTCATTTATTTTTTTGTAGAAGGAGTTAGAAAGTGATTTTTATTTTTTGATATTTTACTATATTTTAAAAATCTTTAATATTTATGTAAAAAAAATTAAAAATTATTTTCTATCGATTTTTTTAAATATTTTCTCTAACAAAAAAGAAAAAGATCACCAAAAAAATTTAATTTTATTTCACAGTTACTTAGTCTTGGTGTTTTAAACATAATTTAATAAAAATTAATTAATTTGGGCGTTAATTGTTTAACCAAAACAAATTTGAATTACAGACGATATTTTAGGATTATTTTAATAGAAGATTCAAGAAACCAGGGAAAAAATTCGAATTGCAAATAAATTCGAATGCAAAAACGATCGAATTAACCAAGCTCCTCTGTATATACATTTCATAAATTGGCAATAATGTATTCGAAATCCATAAAATGTAATTACTCCTCGGTTGCAAAAATGCGTTCAATTAAAAAGTGCTTATTTTCTCAATGAAAATGCAGCTACTGTCAATTTCCCCGAATTTCTCCAATCTCTTTCGACATTTCTAAGAACAGAAAAATTGGCAAATATGGAGTGACTGCACGTGTTTATTGACGTTAAAAGAAATTTTTCAGTGTTTTCCAGAAGAAAAGCAAGAACACCTGAAATTGAATTTTTCGCTATTAAAAAAAAAACTGAAAATTAAACACGAGAAGCGCGTTTGAAAGGCAACTGTTATTGCCATGAATTTTAGCGTAGCTTTTGTATTTTTCGTTAGTTTGATTTCAACAATTAATGCAAAAATAGTAAGTTTTTTTTTTGCTTTTGTTATAAAATAATTATTTTCTCGGTTATACTGATTTGTTAAAAATAAATATCGTATCTGAAAAGCAGCAACTCCATTCACATAGAAAGTTATCTTTCAGATTAATACGTAATATTTTAATGTTGTGCGTGAGATACTTATAATATCACTAGCTATTATGCCTAGCATTGCTAGAGATTAAAATATTCTCATGTCAAATATTTTTGATTCAAAAACTACTTCTGTGTAGAAAATTGTAATACCCAAAATTATTTTATCGTCTGAAATGTTTTTTAATTAAAATGAGAATATCAACTGAACCAGACGATTTTTAAAAACCGAAGATATCAAATTTTCTCCATAAGTTATTAATATTTATTAAATAAGTACTTCAATTTTGTTCATCAAACTTGCAGTATAGGAAAGGTTTTTAACGAATGTTTTGGGACAATTAATTCGGTAGTAAATTTTTCATTAATAAAAAGCGTTAAAACAAACCAGATCAGTAGTAGTTCCTGCATAAATTATGAATCGTCTGCTTTTAAACTTTTCTTTTAATTTTCTTCCAGAATTCTGTTCTTCGTATGTAGTATTGTTCTTCTCCAATTAAAAAAATGTTACAAATTGCGAGTTTGATACACAATTTAATTTTTTTAATTATTAAAATGAGGGCAACAAATTGAACAGAAATGAAACTCGCGTCATTGAAAAGCTAATTTTTTAAAAAACTTAAATATGGTGTAAAAATAGTTTTGTGAGATAATATTTTCAAAAAATATCACGGAATACGCCAAAATCTTGCTTAATTTCTAATTAAATGGAATTTAATTAATATTAGGGCCTTTAAAAGTTGACAATGATCTTTCTCTTCTTGTATAAAATATTTATAAAAATAAACAAAAATACCAGAACATAAAGGTAAATTATTGCAAAGTCTAACTTTTGTCTAACAACGGAGTATCATTAAATTTGCTATATTTCAAAATCGTCTCCACACATGTAATCAATTATTCATTGAATTTTGAAAAATTCATAAAAAGTGAAGGAAAATTTTCACAGATAGACAATTGGTATCATTGAAAAGGAAAAATGCTGAACTTTAAGATGATATAAAAATATTTTTTGTTTAATGATTTGTTCCGAAGTTACTCCGGGAAAACGGTATTGGTTAATTTCTAATTAACTAATTGTTTAATTAGTTTTAGCACTTTAAACAGTTGACAGGTATCTTTCTCTTGCCTTAAATAATAAGTGTACAAAATTTGGCTGGAATCGGTTTAATGGTTTAGGAGGAGATGTGGAACATACATACCCACAATGACTTTTATTTGTTTTAAGATTTTCCCTAATCAAAATTATTTTGATTGATAAAGTATATATCAGTTTATTGTAATTACGTATTTTTTTTATTTAATACCCAATCCGATCCAGACTATCAATTCTTGCGC
>BGPR01030117.1:0-18868 GCA_013235015.1 Araneus ventricosus
CTTACATCTTCGTTTAAGTTTTAAGCCAAAAGTGAACAGAAGATCCCTACATTTTCTCAGGTAGGGATTTAACAGATAGACACATGATCAAAGTGAAGAGAATAATAGCTATTTTTAGTATATTACGTAAGTGTTTTAGGGAAAATGCATGGCGGCAATAAGTCGCTGATTTCGCGAGTTGTGTGCGCGTGGAAACGATTAAAATATTCTTTTAGTAATAAATATGTCAAGACGAGAGATTTAATGTACCTCTAGCGCGGGAAATAGAAAGAAACTGCTATATATATATATATATATCATTATTCTCATATCACTTTTTGTACAATTTTTTACACTTAAGATTCTAAGCAACCTTTTAATAGTGCAAAAATATATATAATATAAATCCAAATATAACTAGTATATAATCATACAGAAATAAAGTAAACAAGAATTAAATCCTATATCAAAAAGTCATTATATGAACATTTACTTGGATTTCCTATTTCATTATTTTTAATAACAACAGTGTTCTTTCACTTGTTGACATATAATGTTTAAACTTGATTTTTGTTCATGGTATCTTTAGTAATTTCAATTTATTAGATTTTATTTAAAATTGATGTATTGTTCAAATAATGACTTTTTTATATAGGATTTAATTCTTGTTTACTTTATTTCTGTATGATTATATACTAGTTATATTTGGATTTATATTATATATATATATATATATATATATATATATATATATATATATTTATTTATTTATAACGCTTTTTCCCATGTTATGTTGTGAACACGATAACTGGAGTAATTTTGGCAAATTTTATTTAAAATATAATAAGGTATAAAAATAGTTTCGTGAGATAATGATTTCCTAAGATATAGCGGAAAAAAGCCTTGTTTAATTTTTAATTAACAGAAATTGTGAGTAATGTTTGGGCTTTGAAAAGTTAAGGTGAATTTTCTCTTGTCTTAAATAAAAAGTGTGCAAAGTCTGGTTGGAATCATTCCAGTGGTTTAGGAGGAGATGTGGAGCATACCTACAGACACAATAACTTTTATTTAAATTAAAATAATTATTAGATCATTACAAGGTTAATATTACACAATTAACTAAATATTAAATTTTATTTAAGTAAATAGTTAATTTTAATAAATCAAACAGTTAATTTTAATGGTTAATTTGATAATTAGTTAATTTGACAGATTAATTTAATTTCATATTTAACTAAACATGGCTGCACCAAGATTTGTTTGATAAATCTAATATAAAATAGCCAAAAAAGATAGATATATAAGAGTTCCCTTTATCCTTTTTTATATTGAAAAATATTTCATTTAAGTTTAAAATTGTTTTGGGGTTTTCTGCCTGAGTATTTGCTTTTAGCAGTCGATGGAGATTTAAATTTCCTGTTGAAAATGGCTCCATTGATATCCTATACTTTAAACACACGTATTAAATTTGGAACTCACAATATTTAATAATTTTTATTCTCTTATGTGTTAATAATTTAGTGACTATTATCTTTGTAACCAGGGAGTTCTCTAAATGAGCACATTCTAGTAATGTTTAAATGTTTCATGTCACGTGATTTTACCATATGACAAAGTAATGTTCGCACAATTATATGGTAACCTAGATTAAATAAACTAATCTAGAGTCGTACTTCATTCGTGTCAAGTGTCAATTTCTTGCTACTGTTTCAGATAGGATGGCTTAATGTTATCTAGGGGATATTTACGCTGCTAGGATTTTATTTCTTTATGATTCCTACGTGTTGAATGATTATGTGTTGGGATATATAAAAAATATTTGTCCAATTTACTGACCAATAAATCTAGCATAACTTTTTGGAATGAAAAATGGAATGATAAAACCTTGATATAGTCAAAAAATTAAATGTCATGAAATCAGAATCACAGCGTAAATATTGCAATGTGTAGAAACAATTAATTCATTGGCTATGTCTGTATTGATCAATATGTTATTTTTCATTACTTTTGTAACATTAACGTAAAGAAATCTACCTTTGCCTTCAACCTTGCCGAAAAGGGATTTTTTTCTTAAAGTGCTTGTGTTAGTGCCATGTGAAACAATACCACTAATTTCTTTTGAAAATTTAGCATTTTCAGGAGAATAATTCATTCGCAAGACGGACGAAGTGCACTTCGTATGCGTTCAGTTTGTTTTACTGGAAAATAATTTTTTATTTCACTCGTTAAAGAACGAATTAAAATGGCTAAATGGCGTCTGTTACACATTCTTTATCTCTTTCCATTCGAGAGATTCCTTTCAGGCCCCATTCAAGACATGTGCATCGTTTCAACCTTGCTTTCCTGCGATAATTAAAAAAAAATACTTATACAGTTATAGAAAGTCACAAATTAATTTTTCAGAAAAAATTTTTCAGCAAGAAAAATGCATTAATGATAGAAAAAATTTATTAGGGAATGGACAATTCAAAAAAATTCTTAGAATATTGGAATGATCGATTTAAAAAATGTAATTTCCTTACAATGGAAATCAAGATCTTGATTAAGATCAAGATTTTATATAAGATTTTTGTAATTAATCCAAAAAAATGCTTTCAACAATGGCATTATTGTAAATAACTTATTCAGCATTCTTACTCATTTACGAATGATTCTCCGACTTCGATGTAGCTGAAAACCATGGAAATCAAAATCTTGATTTCCATGGTTCTCTGTTTTTTTGTTTTGCTGCAGCAACTGCACGCTTCTTAAACACTGTATTCATTTTATCTCATTTTACCTAATTTTTCCTAAATTTTACTCTTTAAATTTTATTGTTTTTAAATAATAATATTTTTGGTTGTTTTTTCTGCTGTTCTAGTTTAAAGTTTATGTTGAGATTCTTTTTTAATCTTTTTCTATTTTTTTCTTGTTGATTATTTTAAGCTCTAATTTCCTTACAAATTATAATTTATCTTTTCAATTACAATTACCTTACAAAATTAAAAAATGGTTTATCCATTTAATTTCCTTATAAATTAAGATAAAAAAGTAAGAGGAAAAATTTCACGCCAGGTATTTAATATTGGCTGTCTATAGATGAAAAAACTGAGATGCATTAAATGGTCCCTTTTCACTTGTTTAAATGTCAATAAATATTTTATATAAGATTTTTGTAATTAATCCAAAAATGCTTTCAACAATGTCATTTTTGTAAATAACTTATTCAGCATTCTTACTCATTTACAAATGATTTTCCGACTTCGATGTAGCTGAAAAATCCTTTTAGTTTGTACAGACACATCACCCATTCGCTACAGTATTTGGGCGAAAGAGATTAACTCAAAAATGCATTAGAAAATAGCGAAAGTTGTACTACAGGAATCATCTGAATGTTTGAAACTTGTTTACCTGAAGAACAGATCTGATCCCCTCAGATAACAAAGAACTTTAGCATTATGCGTGCTCACTTAGTCTTGTGTGGCTCTCTTTTATTATTCAGTGATAGCAGAAACCTGAGAAAAATTATTTTATGAATTAGATTTCACAAAATAATGGTTTCGAAAACGAACATGTGTATTTTGTGAAAAATATATATAAACAAAATATTTTAATTTAAATATTTAATTTTATTAAATATAAAAATTTAAATATTACATAAATGCAAGAAAAATTATACGATAAGGAGAAGGACATTTCTGCATTCGCGCAAAAGATGCGTCAGCAAAAAAGCATTATATCAAAACATACAAGAAACAAAAAACAAAAAATTAAAAACATACAAGAAACAGAGGACAAAAAACGGAAGAGAATAAAAATTTAATAATTTAAAAAAATATCATGGCAAGCCGCTCGTCAGGAAGAGAAGCCCGCCTATGATATTAATAAGTGCTTTTTTCAGCTAACAACATACAAAAAAACGTAAAAATCTGTCGTTATCGCCTTATTCTCTTCCTGAGGAGCGGCTTGCCATGATATTTTTTAAATTATTAAATTTTTGTCTCCCTCTTTTTTCCCTTTGTTTCTTGTATGTTTTTGATTTTTTTTTGTTTCTTGAATGTTTTGATATATATATACTAGCTCATATGCCGGCGTTGCTCGGGATAAAAATATTTTCAAGTCCAAGTACTTATAACACTTTCAATTTACTAAAAGTGTTTTTCGCGGAAGCGTCTTTCGTTGATTTTTGTTAATCAACTGAACCTTTGGACCAGCAGGGAAACAACCTTCTTTTTTTCTCTCCTCTGTTTGAACCACTTGGCAAGAATCTCGTAGTCCTTCGTACTCCATTTCCCCCTCCCCATCATTGGTTCGGCAGCAGCTCTTTCATATCTTTAAATTTTTGCCATTATCCGGACTACAATTCTCCTCTCTTTAGTGTTTTTGTCATTGACCGGAAAAAACCGCATAGTGTTCTTTATTTTTCTCCTTATTTTCTCTCCCTCCGGTAGGAAGTGGGTTCAACAATCTTGAAGGATTTTAAACACTCATTATGATCATTAAAAATTTGTAAAATTAAATGAAGCATCGCGGAAAGAGAGTAATTAACATCATTGTATTGCGGCATAAACGTATTGAAAGAGGTATATGCTACGAAATAAAAGCTAAATAAAATTTCTGCGTTTCTGTTAACATTAAAAGAAAACAATATTTTTTATCATAACTTTCACAATGGCAAAAATTCCGGAATGAAGGATTTGATAAAACGATCAATGGTTTGAATTTAATTTCAATAACAGAAAGCATTGTTACAAATTGTGTATGAAATAAATTTGAAATGTTCATTAAATTAAGAAAAAGAACGCATAACATTTAATTTGAAATCATTAAAAAGATGATTTTCTGCTCTTTAAAATGGTATGTAAATAATCTACGTGCAATATATTTTTTGAAATTATTGGCGACAAACTTAGATGAAACGCCGAAAATTGATCTAACTTTCGTTATTTAATTAAATATCTTAGGAAATATTTTTGTTTGAAAGAGTAGAATTAATATAAGACCGGACCCCAGACTGGCATGTGCAAATTTCATGTCAAGACTATTCACTGTTTGGGAGGAGTTGTCGCGACAGATAGACTATTAGAAAAAAAAAAACTAAATTTTCACCCTCCCTTTTTCCTCTTTCTACGATAGTAATCGGACTAAGTAGCCTTTAAGGCTCAGCACACACTCATTATGATCAGTTAAAAAATTGCGAAAATTAAACACAACATAGAGAGAATAATTCACTAACGTCATTGGATCACTGTGTAACCGTGTTAAAAGCTGTAAATGCTACGACAACAGGAAACTGGAAGTGAAAAATCTCCTTTGTTATTTATGTTCAAAGAAAGCAATATTTTCTTATATTAACTTTAACACTGGCAAAAGCCCGCGTTCAAAACAGTAATTTGGCTTGAATTTATTTCTATAAGAATAAAAAGTATTGTTAGAAATTGCGTTAAAATATTTTTTTACCCTTAATAACAGTCGCACCTCATCGCAATGGAGTTATTAGCATTAAAAAGATCATTTTCTGCTCTTTAAAATGGCATAAAAATAATTGTTGTCAAATAAATATTTCAGAAGTTATTGGCAAGAAACGTCTAGGCATTAGGCTTAAAAACAGCTAATTTTCGATATTTAATTAAAAATATTAAGAAATAATTAACTCTGAAATTTGAAAATAGCACCATTGACCTAGAAATATCCTCTAGAATGCCGTGTGTAAATTTCATGTCGCTACCGTTCACCGTTTAGGAGTTGTTATGGCCGACAAACAGACAAATACAAGTATTTTCTGCTTTATAGTATAGATATTTAAAAAATAAGCAAAATTTTCAGAAATAAAGGTAAATTAGTTCAAAGTCTAACCGTTGCCTAGCAACGGAAAAACTATAAATTTGCGTTATTTCAAAATCGTCTGCACATGATTAAAAATTATTAAACATTAAAAAATTGAACGAAAACTGTCACAGAAAATAAAATTGATATCATTGAAAAGGTAAAATCTTGAACTTTAGGATGGTATAAAAATATTTTTTGTCGGACAATTTGCTCCCAAGTTACGACTGGAAAACGGTTTCGGTTAATTTCTAATCAAATGCCTGTTTAATTAACTTTTGGACTTTGAAAGGTCATAAGTGTCTTCCCCTTATATTAAATAAGAAGTGTACAAAATTTGGTTTAAAACTGTCTATTGTTTTAGGAGAAGATGTGGAACATATATATATATATATTACTCATAAAATCTCCTCAATGGAACAACTCCTCACTCCAGAAATGATAAATTTTAGATATGCAAAAATATGATTAAAATATTATATAACCATATTACTATGATAAAAATTATTTGATAGCTGATGGAGATGACAGAAATTACTTTCTTCTAATACATTTTTAATGAACAAAAAAACACACATATCCCGATAAACCTTGTTTATTTCATTAAGCTTATATCCTTCCTGTATTTCTGATTGCTACAGATATGACATACATTTTCGGTTTCCTACACGAATGATTCTCCGACTAGTATGATAAAGTAAGTTCATTTAAACATAGAGTGACGCATATCCATTCTCTGCGTGCAATGGACGAGAAAGTGAAAGATTTACTCAGAAAGACATAAAATATACAGAAACCTGTCCTACAGAAATCGTAAATAATTCTTTTTCAAGTTTTCGCCATAAAACTATCTCAATGCTTTTCAGCATTCCTACATCCTTCCTTATTCTTTTTAAATTCAGCGAAAGAAATTTTGCTTTCTTAAAATAAAACGCTTTCCCGGTTACGTTAAGTGCCGGGAAAAGACACTTCCGATTTCCCGTTCTGCATTAAGATGGATAAAGCAGCGGCTCGTGGTATGAATTTGCAAGAAACGAACCAAGCCATTTGAGAGTATTCACAACTTTCGAGTGCACCTGTAGTTATCGAAGAGAGGTCGCAATGAAATGAAGTATTGTGAAGACCTCTCGCTAGTGAACAGAAACTAATATGACGGTGCAATTTACAATGTTCCTCTTAGGATCATTAATGTTGCATTAATATAATTCATGCTTTATTCTATTCTACCACATAGTTTAGGTTTGATTTTGCATTAAGATGGACAAAACAGGCACTTGTGATGAACCAAGCCATTTAAGAGTATTCACAACTTTCGAGTGCACCTGTAGTTGTCGAAGAGAGGTCGCAATGGAATGAAGTATTGTGAAGACCTTTCGCTGGTGAACAGAAACTTATATGACGTTGGAATTTACAATGTTTCTCTTAGGATCATTAATGTTGCAATAATATAATTCATGCTTTATTCTACTCTGTAACATAGTTTAGGTTTAAGGCTTTTGTTTATACTTTATGTATTGCCAATAGAGATGTAAGACCATATGATTATTGTGCACAAATTCAAGTTGCATGCTTTAAAAATGCTTTCTCAAAGATGAAGTAAAAGTGTTGATTTAAGTCAGAAGAACACATTTTAAGTTACCCGAAAAACAAATAAAATGATTTGAAATATTAGCCAAATTCTGCATAATCTTTTTGTTGAATTTGTAAATACTGAATTCGTTCTTTTTTATTAAGTCGTAATTGAACTATCAAAACGATTTATTTTTTTGAATTTATGAATATTTATGAGGTTTGTATCAAATTCTATACTGAATTACTGAAATGATATCAGATTATTTTAATATACCATCACATGACTGGAGATACAATAAATAATTTTACGATCAACAAAAATTACTACCAAATCGAAACTGAAATCTTCGGTTGCGTTAATTCACGTTCAATGACATTTACAGCAATAGCAGAGCTCTTGTCAACGTTTCCAATAGCATAATATTGGAGGTATCTAATGGCGAATGGAGTAAGAATACAGAAGTATTTAAAAATGTTAATTACTGACATATCGCCTAGGCAAAATCTCGTGTCACTCCTTATACCCGGGGTAGCTTCTGGCGATATTCGGATTTTTTTTTCATACACAGCACCTAACCCTTATGCCAAGTATTTAGTCCGTGCCCACTGGTGTAGCAATGCAGTGTGGTAACCTCTTATCCAACTAGGTGGTCCTCCGCATATGTTCATATGCTCCCATTTCCGCTTATTCAAATTTTAAATCTTAGAAATATCAGGGAATTTTTATGGTTTCCAGGGAGTTTTTATGGAAAATTCCAATCTTTATTCCATTTCCATTTTACAAAGGACCTGTAGAAGAGATGGTTCAAACAGAAACCTCTGAATTTATATAAAATACGAAATTTTGAAATATTTCTTTTGCAGTTTCACTTACTGGGCAGTAGTGGCTCATGAATGAAACTGCAAAATGTGCTATAAACGTAAAAATGTTTAGATAAAAAAGATAGCATAGCAAAAAAAAGATAGCATAGCAAAAAAAAGATAGCATAGCAAAAAAAAGATAGCATAGCAAAATAAAATATATGATTTGATATTCACTAAAATTTTCATTTTAAGGCAAACCAAAAAAGAAGAATATCTTTAACAAGAATCACTTTCTTTCATTTTCAGACCATTTTATGAATAAAGACTTGCTAAAACAAAGATGAGATGTATATAAAAAGTAGAAAGATGGATACGGGAAGAATAATAACGCTTTTCAAAGGGCTGTCGACGAGACGAGTGAAAATGAAATTGGAAATTGAAAAAAAATAATTTTAACGCAAATCAAAAAATGAATATCCTTAGGATATGAGAATCACTTTCTTTCATTTCCAAATCATTTTATGAATAAAGACTTACTAAAAAAAGACGATACATATATAAGAATATGAAAGATGGATATGGGAAGAAGATTGATGCTTTTCACAGGGCTTTCGACGGGCCGAGTGAAAATGAAATTGGATGTCAAGAAAATCAACAGATGATTTGAGCCTTTCTTCTTTATAAATGTCAAGGAAACAATGATGAAATTTGTCATGATTTTGAAGGACATCCAGTAACATTACTGAAATGAAACACACACACATTGAGAGAGTCGATAATGGTTTTAATTTGTTGGGAAATATAAGAGTTTATTTCGGAAAACGAATTAATTGTAACATTCCTTTTCTTCAGTATTTTCTGTGAAAGGGTACTCGTTTTGATATTTTGCTAGATGTTAAATAAATAAATAACGGTGTATAGTTTAAAAGTAAAGTTAGAAGAGACAGAAAAGAACATCATAGGTAAAGAAAAAAAATAATATCAGACAAACTTGCCTACCAGATATTGGATAAAATTAAGTGAGGAGTAAAATATATTGACACTTTTAAATCTGCTTACCTTTCAAAGTGCGGTCTGCAGGAAGCGTAATATACATAACGATATGTTAGTTTCAAATTGTCCACAAATAATACTGGAAAAATTTTTTAAACCTTTGTGAACTAATTGAAACTTATTTAATTTTATCTTTCTTAGCAATAAAATAATTTCCACCTTTTTTAAAGTATAAATTTTTAATTATAAGATTGGGTAGAGAATTATAGTTCTTTCGACAAAAATATCGTTGATATATCGTTATTTGTTTTTAATAAAATGTATATTTAGAGATAAATATTTTAAGAAATATTCATTTGACTGTGTAGAACAGTGCAATGAAGCGTTTCATAAATACTTATCATGACTTATTTCATGAGGTGTACCATGAGGTATAATAGTTGTATAGAGGTTTATCATGAGGTATAATAGTAATATCTTATGTAAAGAGTAATACAATAATACCTCAATATAACAATACTTTGGGGTCAAATAAAGATATTGCTATAGAGGGATGTATAGTTATATCGAGGGGTGATATAATTACGTTATAAAAAGCTTGAATTTTGGTTGTTTAATGTGGACACCTTAATATACGTTTTACAAAAAAAGCATCACCACAGTGTTAATAGTTGTTAAAGCATACAAAAATCTGAAACTTCAGCTATGGAAAAAATAGGTCACATACCTGTGAAATTTATTTGTTGAAAAAAAACAATATTTTCGTTTGCTTATTCATTGTTTTAACTGTTAAGTCAACTAACAAGGTTTTCATAGAGTTTAATGCACGAAAATGATCATCATTTGTGTAAGAAAGGCTTGCAAAAATGCCGTAGGAACTAAACTGATTGAAGAGCTTTCTAGGATAATAAAGATTGCGATGGATCTGTATCATTATCATATTTGGGAACAGAAATATTGTTACAGAGGTAGAAAGTGGTGTTGAGATTGTTAGAAAAACATTGCTGTACAGAATATCGCTGTACCGAAGGGAAATTAGCATTATGTTCCTTGCAAACTCACCGGGACCACAAAATTTTATTGTTGTAGAGAGATTTATCGTTGCATCGGATATCGTTGTAACGAGAGTTTACTGTATATTCATTAACTTACGTTTCAAGAATATTACTTCTTAATATTTATGTGCTTTCATATATTAAAGTATTTTGAAAGATTATCTAAAGAAAATTCTCATCATCAATGAGAAACGTATTAATCAATTTTAACCTTATACAGTCTTCTACAAATTGTCATAAATTTATCTTTCCTATTTTCGTATTATAATTAAATTTTTGATAAAATAATTTTAATAATATTTTCCCCTTACGAGTTAAGTATCGTGAAAAATACATTCATTGAATGATGAGTTATTCAGCACAGTTTAAGATACGTCAATTTAGTGGTTTATATACGAACACCAAATATCCTTTTCTCTCATACAGAGAACAATACAAGAAATACCTCTTCTATGAATGTACAATCCTGAAGATTTTGTATAAAGTAAATATAATAAATAATACATTGTATTTATGTATTTATTATTTTCCTCGTTATTAAAAACTTTCTCATTTCAATTAATAATTTTATAAGGAAATATTTAGCTTAAATTACAGAATTCCATGAACTTCCCAGTCCATGACAATTTATCTTAATTGTAGAATCCCACTTCAAGTTCTTTTTCAGCAAGACTGTATTTTGGATCTAATTTCTCCAAGAGTAGATCAAATTGTATTTAATCAAATAATAAAAATGAAATAAAGTTTTCAATATATCAGTCACCCTCACTCTCAAGGTTTCATCAGTGCACACGACACTTTGAATCATTTTATTATTATTTTTCTATAAAAATGAAAGAAATCTGGAAGGGAAGCTTAGATTTCAGAAAAAAAGTATTCCATGTCATAAGAAAGGAAGGTCTCTCAGTAGGTTAATAGTTGCAGAGCCAATACTATTAATCTTCGAGTTGCAATTGTTCTTACACAATGAGCGAAGAGAAGAAACACATTATACAAGGATTGGAGAAAGTCATCAAGCAAAAGAATAAAACAGAAAATAAAGGAAGCGCGAGGTTTTCACTAAGAGTATATCTGTTGGGATTTGCTTTTGTAATGGAAAGTAACTCTAAGAAAGCCCAGACATTGATGATGGCTGGAAACCAAAAGGGTTAAGTTATGTTTCTCCAGAGATTTTCATGGAACTAGGGGATGAAAGGGATTCAGGTACATTGTTAGCGAAAATAATGTCTCCAGGTAGTTCTTTTTGTTTTCATTATCTATATTTTATATTTCTATATTTAATGCGAAGAGACTGTTCAGCAATCATTTTTCTTTATTCATAAAATCCAATTTTAAGGGAGACTTAAAACTTATTCGTAGAAGATGTTGATTACTGATTTTTAATTACTTCATAATTCAATAATTTCTTTCTGGATTTTGTTCTTGAACCCTTTGCGGCGCAGTGTGCCAGCTAGTGACACACCTAATTTCATTCACTTCTCAACCGTTAAATTCAACTATAAATGGAAAATAATAGGTTTAGGATAGGGCTAATAGTACTTCTTTTAGAATGTATATAGCAGACTTATGAAATTTCGTTTCAGAATAGGAATTATTAGAGATAAAATTTGGAAAATTCCTTAATACCAGATATAAGATATTTTTAAAGTTCTGGACGTTTACAATTTTAGCAAATTAACTCGAAAATTTTCCTCCAATATTTTTGAGGTGTTAATTTGTGATTTTCAGTAAGATTCAATAAAATGTTTTGAGTGTATCAAGGTGGCTGTATCTAAGGGTGTTCGTATATGAGGGGGGTGACCTCAAAGGGGGACGACCTCCCCATCGGAATGAAGTAAGTTTCATTTTAATTTTTTTTTTTGTAGATTCTATGTCTAAACAATAAACCAAACCCATTCATGGTGTTTTTTCATATTTCAAACATTTAATACCTTGCTCCCCAAAGAGTTAATTTTTGTTCAAAATCATTACTTTTTATATTGTCTGCCAGTTTTGTTCAAAATTTTGCATAGTTTGTTACTGAGCCTGTTTGCACCAATTTCGGTATGTTCTACGTGGCAGATATCTGATCTGTTTTTTAAATTGCAAATTTCTTCGAATCTTATATACATATTCAGTGCATATTTAAGTATCCATAATATAGATTATTTAACTAGTAAAATTCGGTTTACATTGAAATATTTTGAAAAAATAGTTCCTTTAAAATTCAAACCAAATTGCTTCGGGCATAAAGCTCCCTACATGAATACGATTCACATTCTTCTTCATAGTAGATTATTCATTAAATTATAATTTATTTGCTTATTTCAGTACCTAGTCTATACACTGAATTTCCTGATAATAATGCGAGATTTGAAACGCCATTTCCTATACCAAGTTTACTTCCTAAAAAAATAAGACAAACATTTTACAAATGAATTCATAATCTTTAAAGGCGAATAAAAAGATTTAAAAAAAAACAGTTACGTCATTTCAATATTTTTCATGAATACATTATATAGCCGCCACTTTATGAAATCTTTCACGACTGTTGAATTCCGAATAAACTTGAGAACTTTCTAAAATCTATTCCCTTATACTGTATCTAAAAATTTATTTGAGTAAGATCTAGTCCATGGGTTCCTGCTCTTATACAGAAAATATGCATAGATATTTATCTAAAATTGCTTATAGATTTATACTTTTAATGTATTTTCCATTTATGAGGGAAATTTTTTTAAATGTAAATTTGCTCTGAAAGATATAGAATGCACAATTTTTCAGCAATGAATTGTGAAATGCATCTAGTGTAGCGAGAAGCCTCAATCTGCATACAATTTTCTTTTACATAGTGTGTCTATTTTACTATACTACTGATAATGAATTATTCATAAGTTGATACTATTGATAAGTTTAATATCCAAAATGATAACGTTGCAGATAAGGATTCACTAGAGAGCACTAGTCATGAAAATATAAAACTTATAAATATAAATTATTCATATAGAATAGTGCAGGGAACGAACTACAACACATCTGTCCTTGGGTTAAATATAATAATGTCATAGATTCCCGTTTTTAATGATAGATTGCTTTAATTTTTATTTGATTTGATTTTAAAACTCTTCTAAATCAGTATCGGTAAATTTTTATCATTCACTTTAAAAATTTATCTGTTTTATCTCGTAGAAACAGAATTCCTTCTAGTGCCAACTAACATTTCAAGTTCCGGATATCGCGTCCCTTTTCTATGCTCCTTAGGCTTCATCCACTTTTCCTGATGAAAATAATAGATAAACACCTATAAATCTTTTAAATTTGGTAAATAGCGATGAAGTTCTCTTTTATTATTATTCATAAATACCTATTTGTTTAGGGAATTACGAATAAATTTCTGTAGATTAGATATTTCTAAATATCTTTTTCTCTTACTTTTTTCCCTTCAATTCAGTTGTCGCAGAAAACCTTTTTTATTATTTTTTACGCAAAATTACGGTCGAACTAGTTTAACAATAACATTTTTCACATGGTGATGACACGGCCGAATTGTAAGAATGGAATTAATTTATATCGAAGCAAAAGCGTATCTCTTACCTCAAATCCAATTTCATGAAAATGAAAAATGATAATTAAATTTATATTAATCCAAAATATGAGAAAGCATATTAAATCGTTAAATCGTGGTCCGTTTGTAAAGTTACTTAATATAAGCAGAAATTTAATATATATTTTTTAAAAATAACTTATTTATGTGATGTTACAATTTGTTATAAAATGTTTTAAAAACCTTTATGTTACGAGAGTTTTGTTTTTAAATCATTTGTAATTTTTAATTAAAACATCTAATGTAATTAAGTGAACGATTTATGTAGAAAAATACTATCGGAATACATTTTAATTTGAAATGAAATGGTAACTGTGGCTCAACCGGAAAAAACCTGTTTTTCTAAGTAGAGAGAAAGAGATTAAGCATGTTATTTGAGACTGGGAATAAGAGAATGAAAAAAATTTTGCATCGGCGAAGTAATAATGGCTCCAATGAATCAGAAGTGGGAAAACAAAAGGAAAGTTGTTCATAAATATTAATCCGAAAGTAATCTTGAAACTTAAAGCAACAAACGGCAGTGTTCCTTCGTGTATTTTTTCGCATGTGCACATAATATTCTGTGTTTTCGGATGAACTTAATAGTGAAATTTCGAAACTCGAAATTGCTTTGGGTCTTTTACCTTCTATCAGTTGGATCTATTTTAATTTGGTACAGATTTACAGTTTTGGTACAAGGATCACAACACAAATTTCATTATTTAAATTGTTTATTTTTCAGTTATAGCATTCAAATGCACAGGAATAGAATTAGGGCAGACATTAAACCCATTGACGAATTTCATACGAAATATGATGTGCATCTACTTTTCTAGTGATAAAATTATATTCTAATTATTATTCATCTAGTTGTTGTGCTTTTGAATTATAATATCCACTAACACGCAGAGTGACAGGTGAAAAGTTCTTCTGTTCATGGATATCAAAATTTGACAGAAATCTGCAATTTTTCTCTAATGCCCACCCACTAAATTTCATGCTTTTAGCTTGCCACATTTTTGCTTACAAGCAATCAGCCAGAGAGACTGATGTAATTACAAAAATGGTTTTTCGGATTCATGATGTCCGTCACAAAGTTTTGGAAATTGCAAATTTAATCCAAATTTCGAGGTGGAATTTTTCACCATTGCTACATTTTCACTTCATATGTGACAAAGTGAAAAGAAATTGGAGATATATACATGCAGATATCTTGAAGTTTCCGTTCGAAGAATAAAGGCAACAGAAAACAGAAATTATTCAGAAAAATGACAATGTGAAAAGAAATTGGAGATATATACATGCAGATATCTTGACGTTACCGTTTGAAGAATAAAGGCAACAGAAAATAGAAATTCCTCAGGAAAATTAGCAGCCAATAAAATACAACAACAAATGGAAATCCTTTAAATAAAGGTGGAAACTTAAACGTTTCATCTTCTGTAACAGTCCACATGATGTCTCTTTGCTGTCTGTCTCTGGAGAAATATAACTAACGAGCCAGTTCTAAGTAGTTATTGGGGTTTTTCTGACATGAGAACGTCTTTCCGCTCATTACAGTGAAAGTCGGTCGAACTTCCTGGTGTGACAAAATACCGTCAGATGTGAATAGCTAATAACTACGAGACTAATGATGCGAAAAGAATGGTTGACCCCACAACGGGTAGATCCTATCTGTAAGAGTTTCTCGCATAGTATTTGTTTTGCCTGCGACTTCATCGTACCAGTGTAGGCGCATGCCCGCGATTATTAGGAATTAGTTTTATGTAAGGTTACAAGCAAAACAAGTAACAAGTACGTGGAAACGCGTTTAGCTAGGAGGTTGATTCTGGTGTCATTTTAAAGAGCTCTAGGAGTATTACTAGCACCCAAAGTGAGACAATAAAAGTATTTATCAGAATATAAGTACAAATCAGTATTAAATTGAAAATTTCAAACTCGGCATGTTTTTTTATTATAGCATGCAGAATTTCTTTCGAATTGTACGAAACTTACAGAATACTTGACAATACATAAAAGAAACATTGTATTAAAATTTGAATTCAAAATTTTGAATATGACTGGAAATATGAGCATTTGTAGTAAATAATATTTTACTGCGCATATGCGAAATGTAATTCTATATACTCTCAACAGATGGCGCCATCAAGAGCTATTCTAAATAAAACATAAGAAAGACGCAGTTTGGGTCCACGCCGTAGATTTTTCGTGAAAACGTCGGGATAAAATCATAAAACAAATCATAATTGTTACAGAATAAATAAATCACAAGGTTATCGCATGTAGGATGAGTCTGTGGTAGCTTCTGATTTATCTATTCTGTAACCATTATAATACTCTGTGTAAATATTGTGTGAAAGAGATTTATGATTTTATCCCGACGTTTTCACGAAAAATCTACGGCGCGGACCAGAACTGCGCCTTTATTATGCTTTTTCTCTTTGTGTTAGTAACTATTAAAGCACTCCTAATTCTTACATTTTTAATGCTGTAAAATTTTTCCCGGCCCAAGAATTCTTTCTTCACATAATGTTAAAATATTATTTATAATTTGGATTTCATTTATCTGATTTGGAGACAAAACTAAAAATTGTGAAAGAAAGTTTTTACATCTGAATTGTTTTCGTTAATTAATTACGTCCGCACCTTGTCAACTAAATGATCATAAATGAATAATTTTTTAAGGTCATCCATTTACTTACTGCTTTATAGTGTACTAAATTTTCAAAAATGTAAATTTCTCACTGATTTTTTAACGAATGAATGTGCCTTGTACTGTTTATTTTAAAACTTGTTTTTTCAATTGTGGTATTCGAAGTCCGTATACTATGTGTTAATTAAGATAAACATTTTTCTAGTTGCCTCCTTATTTTTAAAATGATATAAAGTCTTAAATTATTAAAATCATTATCATTTTTTTCATTAAAATTTTATAAATATATATATATTGAATATGCACTAAATATTATAAAAATGTTGAAAATTAAAAGTAAATATTTACTACTATTTTTAGTTCAAAAACTTTCTTAGTAAATTAATTATAATTTTTTCTCGCTGTACTTATTTTCAGACCAGATTTTTCAATTAGAATTTTTGCAAAAATAAAATATCTTATCAATCTTCCATTAAGTTCGAAATCAATAAAGTTCTTCTGTATTTGAAGAGTAATAAATTTTCGAAACTTCATGCTTTATCATTAAACCACATTTTCTTTAACCTCAGTAATGATAGCGTATTCACATGGGGCAAATTAGTAATCTTTAATTTATGTTCGGCATTTCTTCACATTTTTTGTTCAAAAACTCTTATTTTTTATTATTGTATATGATTTTATTTTCAGAAATGGTTTATCTTTTTGGAAGTTCGTTAAGCGTACAAGATTTTATTGTGTTTAATAACCACAACCAAACTGTTACACTATTTCTGCGAGACCATATAATCATAGTAAGGAGGAAATATGAACATTACGTTTTAGTTATAATTGGCTTGTGACACCAAAACCACAGAATCTCATTTTAATTTATAAACTATCTATTCGATAATATTATATTCTTCTTTAACCTGCGCAATAATAATTTTAAATAAATATTTTATCGTATTTGATTTCTGTTTTCATCTTTATTCTCTAAGGCTTTCTTCAGAATTAATTGTGTAGCTTGTTCCTGTCTAATCGTAAATTATTACATAACTAATTGTAATTATAATTTAAAAACACTTTTATAAGTATATTCCTCAATAATTTCTTCTCTGAATATATTTACTTTTCCTTCGGCATACAATTATTATTTTTAAAGAATACGGACAGGTATTTTTAAGAATAAAACCTGAAATATCGTTATTTGTGTTCATAAAATTTGAAATGTATGAAATAAGTTTAAATTTAATTTTCAATAGGAGCTATGGCATTTGTGATTATCTTAACGCTCTCTGATTTCTGATTTCAAAACTAAAGTAATTTTACAAAAAAAAAAAATAATTTAAAGTAGCAAATCTAAAACAAAATAAAATTAATATAACAGCAAATAATCAAAATTTCTCAGATGATATAAAACACATTGATATATGCATGCACTTAGGAAGCTCGATTGTGTTTGATATAATAGGTAATAAATTTTCAAAGCAGTCATTATATGTGATGCTGCAACAAGAAAACAAACACCTCAATAGCCGCCGAGAGAGCAAGAGATTATTACTGAAAAAAATCCCTATAAATCATTATGTTTATTACACTCTTTATCAATAATGCTTAGAACAATGGCCTTTATAATTTATCGAAATGATAGAATTAGAGAGGCTTTCGAAGCTTCTCTGTGGAGTCCAAAGACGTGAAATAAATTGTACCGATTTATATTTCTTCTCCTTAGAAGGATTTAATCGGAAGGCATGCATGCTTGGTTTAAAGCTTTGAGTAACATAACACCACAGCATACCCCGGAACTCGGCGCCTAAACGGCTCCCTGTCTGTTGGATGAGTATGTGTGAACCTTTATTGAAAAGCAAAAAAAAAATTACAACACAATAGGATATAAAAACACTTGAAAGGGAACATAATTATACATGAACAAAGAAGAATAAAATAAAAACACTAGAGGAGTTATCAAATTTGAGTGCAGTGAAAGGGTTGAATGTTTCATTTAGTTGCATTTTTTCATGCAGTTGGAGCTTCATGATTCGGGGCTGATAGTGGTGTTCGATGCGACGAAAAAGAAGAATTGAATAACGTATTACCACCGGTTATATTGATGAAAATTGTCGCAAGACCCATCCTAAAAATCGTGGGACTGTTTTTCTGTTCTGTCTTGTTATTTATACTGAAGGATCGCTGGAATTTGTTACTCAAGGGTTGGCAGTGATGTAAAGGGTGAATTTTTCGAATGAATTACGGAAGAATTGGTGGTGGCTGGTTGCTGTTTTTAAGCTAGTGTGCTCAGCTGCTCAACTGGGAATTCTTCGAACTTCTGGTTCTAGGAGGTGAAGCTTTGAGTAACACGAGGTATTTTTGACAGATTTTTTATAAAAAATAAATAAACATTTGTTTATAAATAATCGACGCCTTAGATTAGAGGTTACCAACCTGTTGTACGCGTACTTCTGAGAG
>BGPR01030118.1:5980-18867 GCA_013235015.1 Araneus ventricosus
ATGAATTAAACATGGAATTCTTGTAGCTTTCAGAGATGACATTATAAGAGAAATATGTAGCTGTCTTTCGAATCCATTTCACTTCTGTGATAAGATGGTATTTTAAAAGGACGGTACTTTCTTTTTTTCCCGCTACTTTTCCGAGAGTATTGTTAATGTTCTCGAGACCAGAAGTTTTCTCGGAAGGTATGAACCATTTAACAAAGGAAGTTCGTTCGATTTCACGTTGAAGTGAACGATGGCAGACGATTTTTTTTTCTCTCTTTTCTCTTTCGTTTCGAAATGGTAGACTGGAAATAAAAATAAAAAGAAATCAATCGATACTTTTTTTTGTCTGTGTGTTTCTGGAATTATACTTGAAATTTTACCAAAAATATAATTTAAGTTCTAAAATGGGTGATTAATCTTTTTAAATAATTGATAAATTTACTTTTTAATAAATAAATTTCATTTTTCAAATGCTCGTTTCACACAATGGTTATTCGGTTTCCAAGTTTGTAATTGAAATTAAAATTAATGCACTTCATTTACGTATCAAATAATTGTGGATACTGTGATATTTGTAAATAATATAAAAAATTACATAATTAATATTCATTCTAGGTTTTATTTAGTTCATAAACGTTTTCTACATTCTAGGTTCGTTTAGTTCGTTAATAAGATATTTTAAATATAATGACGTCAGAAAAATATTATCTACTATAAAAAGAAATTAATAAAATCAAAAGAGTCGTTTGGCACGAGAAAACATGAAAAAAGTAAAGTAGAAATATAATGACAATACTATAGTTTTGAGTGTGTGTGTGTGTGTGTTGTGAACGTTGCATGCTTTGTTGTTAAGTAAAATTCCATTAAAAAATGCTCAAAGAAAATCTTTAATATTTTGTAACAGTACTTTTTTATACATAATATACCTATTACTGCCTTTTGATTTGCCGTTGATATAGTTTCGAAATGCAAATTACAAATTTTTGCTCGTTATTTATAAATAATCTTTGTGGTGGTATATTGCGGAAGTTTTGGGAGTGAGGTCCACACTTATCTAGCCCGATTCAAAACTACAAGGTCCTTCCAAAGATAGCCTTCGTGTTAAATGAGAAATAAGGGGCATTAACATGTGAAACATGAGTGAGGTCCACACTTATCTAGCCATGAAATCAAAACTACAAGGTCCTTCCAAAGATAGCCTTCGTGTTAAATGAGAAATAAGGGGCATTAACATTTGAAACATGAGTGAGGTCCACACTTATCTAGCCACGATTCGAAACTACAAGGTCCTTCCAAAGATAGCCTTCGTGTTAAATGAGAAATAAGGGGCATTAACATTTGAAACATGAGTGAGGTCCACACTTATCTAGCCACGATTCAAAAATACAAGGTCCTTCCAAAGATAGCCTTCGTGTTAAATGAGAAACCAGGGGAATTAACATGTGAAACATGAGTGAAGTCCACACTTATCTAGCCACGATTCAAAACTACAAGGTCCTTCAGCCTTCGTGTTAAATGAGAAACCAGGAGCATTAACATGTGAAAACCAAATAAAAAACTTCGAGACTTAAAAAGAAGTGTTGATCAATTACATGTCGTGAAAAGCTGTCCTGTGGAAATTATTTAACTTTGTTTTTGTTATTAATTTTTTTAGTTGGACTTTATGAATATGTAACACTATTTATCACAATAAAAAGATATGAGGTTAGAAAACTCTAACAATAATTTATGGACTCCCTATAGTTCGAAGTATTAAATTCCGATTGATAAATAAGCTCTTTTTCGCTATCAACTGACATATTTTTGAGGTAGAATTATTGGGCGCAAAGAAGCATCAATTAGTGGACACATAAACGAACACAAAATTTATTTATACGACAAGCTTAAATGGTTTCTGGATTGTAATTAATAACTTAATGAAAGGTTACGTGCAAACATGTCATTCTGGTCAAATACATCATTCTTATTAATTACAATTAACAAACTTGCTGCCCAGCATCTGATCCCTATAGAATGACAAGTTGTTATGAAAGTTCTTCGCTTCATCATTAACGGTTCTTATAATTCTCTCCGCTAGTTCTATTATTCTAGTTTGACATGCCTTTAGCTCTCAGCTCTCTTTTAGTTCTCGGCTTTCTTTTAGCTCTCAGATTTCTTTTAGCTCTCAGCTTTCTTTTAGTTCTAAGCTTTCTTTTAGCTCTCATTAGACTATTTATTGAGTTTTTATTCATATCTTTAAAAATCAAAGGCAAAACAAATTTTGATATTTTGTTGATGACATCCATTTCCAGTGTGATCACTTCTTGTTTCAACATAAGAGTTTTATATTTGATCTTATAAATATGAAAATTTGTGATATTTTGTAAATGACATCAATTTTCAGTGTGTTTACTTCTTGTTTCATCATATAAGAGTTTTATATTTGATCTTATAAGTATGAAAATTTGTGATATTTTGTAGATGACATCCATTTCCAGTGTGTTTACTTCTTGCTTCATCATAAGAGTTTTATATTTGATCTTATAAATATGAAAATTTGTGATATTTTGTAGATGACATCCATTTCCAGTGTGATCATTTCTGGTTTCATCATAAGAGTTTTATATTTAATCTCATAAATATGAAAATTTGTGATATTTTGCGGATGACATCAATTTCCAGTGCGTTCACTTCTTGTTGCATTATAAGATTTTTATATTGATTTCATGAAATTTCGTATTGCTGATGATCCAATTTTATACTGATCATTTCAACTTTATTGGCGAGTTTGGTAAAATAATTTAGTTCATTTCGCAATCATCATTTGATTATCAAACCGACACTCTATCGGAGTTTTCGGATCTTAAAAAGTAGTGAACTTTTTTCGTGATGATTCAACTTGCAATAGGCTTTTGTTGCCATAATTAAAGAATGTTATTTTTCAAATAAATAACATTTTAACTTGCACCAGTTTTCTATTTAGTTTTTTAATGTAATGACAGTCACGATTTTTTTCCATGCTTTATTTCAGCTTTAGGCGGTTAGGTTTAATTTAACCATTCGGAATCGTCCAAACGTGTATTTGTGTTAAAGGAGAGGTAAACCTGCTATGTTATTCACAGACAACGCCAAGAACTTTGTTGGTGCTGGTTTAGCAATTCAAAAATTGTATAAGTTACTATGTAAACCAGATGATGGCAGGTTTTTTAGCATCTGAAGAAATCGAGTGGAATTTTCTGCCTCCAAGGGCTCCTAATTTTGGGGATCTTTGGGAAGCAGGCGTCAAATCATTCAAATATTACTTTAAAAGAGTTGTAGACAATTTGAAATTAACGTTCGAGGAATTTAATTGCATAGTTATTCAAATTGAGGGAATGATAAACTCCTGTCCTCTTTTTCCACTAAGTTCAGAAATGGATGAGATTGAAGTTTTGACGCCTGCTCATTTCTTAAATGGTAGACCTCTTTATGCCCTAACTGAACCCGATCTCACTAATATCAACGAAAATAGATTAAAGAGTTGGCATAAAATCACTCGAATTTTCGAGTTCATTTGGAAAACGTGGAGTAATGATTATCTAAATAACCTGCAGGAAAGAAATAAATGGATGTTTTGTAAAAACAATGTAAAAATAGGGGACATGGTTTTGGTCAAAGAAGACAATTTACCCCCTCTTAAATGGTCAATAGGTAAGATTGTAGCAGTATTTCCAGGTGTCGATAATAAAATTCGTGTAGCAGAAATTAAAACTGCATTTGGTCATTATAAGCGACCAATTTAAAAGTTATGTTTATTACCTATGAATGAATAATGCTGTATTTGATTTTTCTAGTATTTTTGTGTATCCATTAACTTTTTGTAAAATTTATGTAACTGTTGTTTTGTGTATGATGGACAATTGTAAAAACTTGAAACCCTGGGGTTTCAAGGTGGGGAGAATGTTACGCCACGAGAGGGCGCTCTCGGTGCCTGGAGAGTTACTCTCTCTCGTTCTGTATTTTTTTATACAAGACGATGTGATTGTGAGTGTTCCGGGTGTGAAGTGACGCAAGTTCGCGTCAGAAGAAATAAAGTATGGAACCATCAAAGTGAAATTGTGATTTCTTCTAAATAAGATATAGAGTAACGAACACATATTTTTGTCGATAAAAATAATGAACAGAACGATTTGGATGGTCCTTTAATGATCCAAGCTCACGGTCTTTAAGAGAAGAGTTTCAAGGCAGAATGTATCATACTTGAGAAATAGTCTGGATCCCCAGTAGCACAAAGATATTGTACAATCTTGTACTATATTGAACAATATTCGCAATATTTTATAATATTGTACAATATCATATTATATTATTATAATATCGAACAATATTGTACAATATCGTGTCACATGTTTTGCTACCTGGGATAATCTCACTTCGAGCTGAAGCGAAATTTTCAGAGGCTAAAGAGTGACTTCTGCAGAAGTTTTTCTTGAAGCACAGGTGCAACACTATAAGCCTTCTTAATCACACTGGTAATAAAAAACCCACAAGGACATAGAGTTTAATGATGAAGATGATGCATAGATTCAAGTCTTCACTCCTCCTACTAAAGTGGTAGTTCTTTGATAACAGGTGGCTGAAAGATAGAGACAGAGAATGGAGAAGTTGTTCGTCTTTAACAATAACAGGAAGTCAGGGCAAACTTCAACAAATGAGCCTCGAGCTAACTCCGTTTTAACTTTCTTGTGTACAAAGAGAAAGTGATTGTGTGGCACTTGCGTACAGTACAGAAGCTGTACGCTGTTACTGTCATTAGCTATCAATCAATGTGTGTGACTGAGGAGAATAAGTCTTCTAGATGCATTATTAAATGGTAAATGAAACCTACTGTTGACAGAAAAAATACTAATAAAACTTTGAACTAAACAATAATACATGTAGATTTCCTTGACATGTGGACTAATTCAAGAAAAGTTTCTCTCAGATTTATATAACACACTCTGACTCGACTTGGTCCCTATTTTGTTCCTGATACATTAACCCTGTAAGATATCTCTTAAGAATATCAGTTTGTATCGCAAATAATTATCAATGTCAGTAACAAATTTCTGTTTAAGCAAAAGTAGATTATGATACTAAACAATATCGACAGGATATACAAAAGAACAAATACGCCTATGCAGAATGCTACAAGCACAAACTTAACATGTGGCAAACTTCAGAACCTCAATCTAAAAGTTAAACGATCGGGGAGACACAGAGATTCAGATCTTTAATCCTCCTAAAGAAGTCAAACCCCTTGCAGAAAGCAAGTTGTTCATCTTTCACAGTGGGAAGAAGTCTAAATAACCTTCACTAATCCAGCCTAGACTTGACTTCTTTTTAATTTAGATTCTTTCCATTAAGCCAAGCCTGCAATAAATATCTGAAAAATATCAGTTTGTATTATAAATAATTATCAATAACAGTAGCAAATTTCCGTTCAAGCAAACGTAAGTTATGTCACCAATCACTATCGAAAAAATATGCGAATTAACAAATAGAGTTATCGAATACAGAAAGCTAACAGCACAAACTCAACTCTCCTTACTCTGCCAGAGTCCAAAACTACAAGGTACAGGGTGACAATTATTGAGCTATATGAAATAAAAAACAAAATTTTCAAAAACTACTGAGTTCAAAAATTTTATTCAAATTTTAAAAGTAACTACAGATATTCGGATTTAGTTTATGACATGTTCGATATGCTTGCCATCAATGGCAATGACGTGGAGCAGACGAAGAGCAAAATTCTGCAAAAATCGCTGAAGTGTCGAGACATCGACACTACCAGTTCTCTCGAACTTCTCAATCACATTTTTGATCGTTCTAACACTTGGTCTGGTTGTCTTCAGCTTGTATTCGGTCGCAAATTTCCTTTGAGCCGCAATCGGGCTGTTATTGCTCGAATAGTAGGCCTTGACGATCGATATATGCTCAGAAACGCTGTATTTCGACATTTTCAACGAAAAATGAACAACAACAACAATAAGAGTGTGCATGCTTAAAAAAATTTCCATCATGCCGGCATTCAACCGCCAAGTTTTAACTGAATCTCGCCAACGGTTCAAAAGTTATCAAGGCTTTTTATCATATTGCTCAATAATTGTCACCCTGTACGAGTTAAACCGTCAAGATGATACAAGAGTTAAGGTCTCTAATCCTCCTCCGAAAGAGGTTGATCCTTAGCTGAATGCAAGCTGTTCGTCTTTGACAATAGGAATAAGTCCGGATACGTAACATAGTCCTTCTCTAAATGACTCTGGACCCAGTTCCTATTCGTTTCAGATCCTTTCCTCTAACACTGCAAGAAATCGCTAAAAATCATCAGTTTTCACAGTAAATGATTATCAATAACATTATCAGATTTTTGTTTAAAAAGCAAAAATGTCATTAAGACAGGATATGCAAAATAATAAACACGCCAATCAAATATAGAAAGCTACAAGCACAAACTTCACACACCTTTCCTTGCCAGACTTCAAAACCACAAGGTACAGGCTTAACCATAAGGCTAATATAGATGTTCAAGTCTTTAAAGCTCCTTCTAAAGAGGTTAGACACTTGAAGAATGCAAGCTGTTCGTCTTTGACAATAGGTATAAGTCCGGATACATAGTCCTTCCATAAATGACTCTGGACCCAGTTCCTATTTGTTTCAGATCCTTTCCTCTAACACTGCAAGAAATCGCTAAAAAACATCAATTTTCACAGACATTAAATAATTATCAATAATATTCACAGATTTCTGTTTAAAAAGCAAAAATGCCATTAAACATTAACGACAGGATATGCAAAATAATAAATACGCCAATCAAATATAGAAAGCTACAAGCACAAACCTAAACACATCTTTCCTTGCCAGACTTCAAAACCACAAGGTACAAGCTTAACCATCAGGATAATACAGATGTTCAAGACTTTAAACATTCTTCCTTTGCAGAATGCAACCTGTTCGTCTTCGATAATAAAGAAGTCAAAATAGCCTTCGATAAATGGCTCTGGATTTAGTTCCTTTTTGTTTCAGATTCTTCCCATCAGCCCTGCAAGAAATCGCTAAAAATTATCAGTCAAATTCATCATATATAATAATCAATAACAGTAACAAATCTCCGCTTAAGGAAAAGTAAGTTATGTCATTAAACACCATCGATAGGATATACAAAATAACGAGCACAGAAAGCTACAAGCACAAACCTAAACACACCTTTCCTTTGCCAGACTTACCTTCCCAAACATCCTACAGCCAAACTGCTATTCATCGATAATACGCCTCCCCATAATAACAGCCACGTATGAAGATGTAATAGACTGATCAATGGCCATGTACAACCAGAGGGCCGTGGGGCCCGCAATCCCTATTAATTCCTGTCCCCTCCCCAGTGGTCTAGCACAAGATGTGACCTGAGATGCTGATTGAAAAAAACTTATTTTCTTTCCTCTTTTTTCTACTTCCATCCATCCCCCCTCCCGGCTGACTTGTCTTTGACGTCGGTTTTGATGATTATTTTTTGACGCCGTGGGGCTTCCACAGTTATGAGCTGCAAGAGAAATGCTTTAATAAGCTTTTTGCTTTTGCTGCTATTATTTTTGAGGAGGTCAGAGTTGAAGGAAGAGTCGGGCACAAATGAAGGTAATAACGATGGCTGTTGCCGCTGGAGTGTATCAATAAATAAGGAATTGTGTGGTTCTGATTTGAGTATTTTGCATACAGATTTATATCGTGATCTGTTTATGGCTGTTTGGAAGGTTACAATTCATATACATAGCCGGCGCTGGCTTGCGAAAGCTGTTTCTTCTAGGTACGAAACGAAGCCTTGCCTTTTGATGTATTCGGGAAAAGTGCATGATGTAGTCTCTGTTGGCTTGCGCCATTTTATTAATTATCGAACAGAGAAAAATTTAAGGGGACATACGACTGTTAAACCTCGAAAATTTTCGATTTTATGAAAAACCATATATTATTTCCCTGTCTTTTCTGAACAATTAAAAACAATCCGCGTTAAAAAAATTCCCACAATTATGAAAGTTATGAAGAAAAATGTATCAGCTGTTCAACATAAACATTGAAAATTGCCATATGTTTAAAGCGCTGTATCTCAAAACATTTTTTTTAATATTGCGAGCACAATATCTCAAAAGCTAATGAAGATTTTTACATGAAATTTTTACTTAATATGTATTGTGCTATGTTTTACAAATTGAACCACAATTTTTATGCATTTTCTCTCCAAAGAAGTTTTTTTGGGGGAATAGAAACGTTGAAATTTTAACTATTTTTAACACTTTATTTTAAATTGGTATATAAAATAGAAATTAAATTTATATGTAAATAAATTGTGGTTAAATTTCTTAAACAGATTGTTTGGAATACCTAGATACCCAAAATATTGTGTTTAGACCAATATTTTATCCGTAATCTCATTTTTTCTCAAAAAATTATTCACACATTTATGCCTCTCTCAAATTAATACATACAAATATTAAGGTTTGAAAACCTGTGTACTATAACAGACATATTAGATATTTTTCTACAAAAAAGTGAGTTTGTGTAATGTATCGTTTCACAGATATAATGTATCGAATTCGACAGTCTTTCCCCATTTTTTCGATGTTTAAGAGTCGTATGACCCCTTAAACATTTTGAACATTTCATGCAAAAAGTGGGCAGACTCGTTTGATTTTATTCAAGTTATTGAAAAAAGTGCCACAAATAATTTTTAGTCATTAGAAGCCAACTGATTGTCAATGGTTTAGCCTGTATTTGTAACTGCTGTATGAAAGAAAAACGCTTCTAGATTGCAGAACCTTGTTTAAAGCATTTTTGAATGAAAATTAAAGATTCACATTTGTTACCATTGTGTATAGGTTTATTTAGCCTTTTATATGATTGCCCTTTGATGTATTCGGAAAAAGTGCATGATGTAGTTTTTGTTGGCTCTGCGCCATTATTAATTATATAACAGAGAAAAAATTTTAACATTTTGAACATTTCATGCAAAAAGTGGGCAGACTCGTTTGATTTTATTCAAGTTATTGAAAAAAGTGCCACAAATAATTTTTAGTCATTAGAAGCCAACTGATTGTCAATGGTTTAGCCTGTATTTGTAACTGCTGTATGAAAGAAAAACGCTTCTAGATTGCAGAACCTTGTTAAAAGCATTTTTGAATGAAAATTAAAGATTCACATTTGTTACCATTGTGTATAGGTTGATTTAGCCTTTTTCTTATGATGCAGTGTGTTGCACGTTTAGGTTTTAATTTGTGGTTTCCTGTATATATTTTTTTAAAACTTTCTTTTTTCCCTCTTTATTTTCCTTATGATTGTACTTTAATTTGTGTTATTTGGTAATTAATCAAGATTTTGTGTTTAGGAAAGCTTGAAATTGCGTATAGGAATTTGAAATTGTGAGAAATTGTGTTGGTTATTTTAACCTTTTTTCCTATGAAGCAGTGTACTTTGTGAAGAAATTTTGTACTCGAATTTGCTGGCATTTTTCGGAACTGTCAGTGGCTCGATATTTGTATGTCCTTAAGGACAGGTCAAATTATTAGTAATATTACCATTTTAGGCTTTCACAAGTTTGGCTACTCAAAAGCTTCGTGTCCTTTATTTCAAGGAAGTGTCATTATAAATTTCGTTTCTTCCCTCTCTTCTGCAGAACTTGCAGATCCGATATAATATTTCTGTTAAGATACATAAGATAAATTGATTTTTATCAACAAGAATACAAATTATGAAAATATCACTCCGCAAAACTGCTTTCTTTGTGATTTGTCAGAGGGTTCGCAATCACAATGTAGCCTCCGTTAGACCATGAAGCTACTTAAAAAAGCCATAGGCTTCAATCTAACCTAATTACGAGTATTTTTCAAATACAAACCCGTATTGTGAGATACACAAGATAGTTAATCAATTGCTTTTCATTTTATAAGCACAGAGTGAAACATAGTAGAATAGTTTTTTAATAATCTAAATTCGAATTAGTTAAATGGTCGGTATACTCATAGGCCATTATTTGTAATATTATTATCTGACGTCTGTACCTACTTAGCTAGGAGAATGTCATTATTGCTTATTTGTCGCCATTTCCAAACAGCCACAACTGCCTACTTCATTAGTATCAGCCATCAAATTTGCTAATACTTCTTAAACTAAGGATCTACAGCCCAAATAGATTTCAGAGAAAAAATAATAGAGAATGCCGGAAATTTTATACTGTGCTCTTCTGTCTTATTCATCGATGTTAGCAATTAAAAGTGATTCCAGAAACTCAACTTGATCTAAAATATTTCAGCATTGATACCAAATATGATGAAATTTATTGTCTGAAATTATTAATTGTTTAACCTCCATTACTTATTTAATCGTCCCGCGTGAATGAAAAAGTAGGATCGAGGAATTCCTAACATAATCACCCATAATAGTTAAACCAAATCTTTCTGAAGAGGGAGTCAACATTCCATCCTTGATGGATTATGACCTATAACTAAAATCGCTCGATAATATATCTGCCCCGATTGTTGGGAAGAGTCACGAGTCTCTTTGAAAAGCAAGTCTTGTGTCATGCAGAGTTCGCTGTCAGGTGGACTACTCTATAATTTCTTGGTCGACCCCCTCCCCCCCCCCACTGGGCTCTACCTTGATGGATAGTTGGTCTGTCTGTCTGTCTGTCCGTCTGAAGGTACAGGGCTCCGATTTCTCTTCCGAATCGACTCCCCCCTAACTACTTTTCTCTTACGACGCCTTATCTGGATTCTTCATCTCCATAATATGTTGCGCGGCCATTCTCCGGTTTCATTGTAAACCCTTAATGGAATGCTGAACGCGTTGTTTGTAAATTGTAGCCACGGTCTTGTTTTTCTTTTTAATTTTCTTCCTGGCTGCTTTTTTTTAGTTTTGGGCTGCGAGATGGGTTCGTTTTCTGCTGAAGGTTGCTTGGATTTCTGGGTTAGTTGTTTATGGCTCGAAGCTGCAACTGGATTGAACAGAATGTGGTTGTGCAGTTACTTCTGTTGTCGTCGGAAAGAGACGATTTTATCTTTGGTGTTTTGTTTGGAATCAGTGGACAGGATTGGGCCAGATGATAGGCATGTACTTTCTTACTGCATAAAAAGAAATTTGACTTCTATTTCTCAGACTGTTTCCAGTTTTGGGTTGGTTGTTTGTCCTTTGGATTTGAATAGAATAGGATGGAAGATCTCAATCTTACCGTTGACTTGTTGATCGCTCTAAATGATTGGAAAATTTTTAGTTTTGCATAAACTTTTTCAGCCTGCTATTTTTTTATCGTGCTTTTTTTACAGTTGTTTGTTTTTTAGAAGATGGTAGAGGAGTTTTGTTTTTGTGCCGAAGTAAAAATTGTGTCAGCATTTCTGTCGAATGATACGAAATATTTTCTGCTTTCAAACTGGTAAACCAAGTTTTAGAAGAACCACATCGCGTCTTCATATTTAAGCAGTTTTTACACGAGGCTAATATTGTCTTGACAATGAGTTCGCGCATGCGCTGAAAGAAGATCAGGCATGCGTAGAAAGAGCGGACAACGATATGTACTTGCCCCGACGGGACAATTACATGCCGTTGTCACATCTTTTTCTTTTTCAACGTATGCCTGAACTTATTGTTGAAACAATATTGGCCTCATGTAAACCCTGCTTTGCACTAAAGGTCGCTTTTTCTCGAATAATTTTTCTCCGATTGGAAATAATGGTCACTTTGAACTTGCAAAGGATTCTCTGCTTCGTGGAATTGGTGATAGCAAGGAAGATGTCTCAGGTGCCAGTATTCGGGGGAGGGAGGCTCAAATTATAAGTGCGTTTTTTACACTTCTTTGAAAACCATATAAGATGAGAGAGCAAAAAATAATTAATTAATTTGACCTATGTCTTGACCCTGTGCTTCGTCACTTTTTCGTGGTATCGAAGTCGATTCTGTCAAGCTGACACTATATAGTATGTAGATCCGATAATCATTTTGTTAAGAAGGTAAGGAATAAGACATTTTTGTGGTGAGGAGGCTTGAAAATGGAGTCGACAACAGGTGTCGGGTACATTATCTGACCACAGTTCAGAACTTCAAGGTCGTTCTTAATAAAGAGCATCAAAGGAATGACTAGGTTTCAGCTGGACACACCGTATCAAATAAATCGGCCATGTGTTTCCGTTGTGCATTGTAATGTAGCAATTATGTGTATGGGATGTACAAGGATATATAGATGTCCCTAGAAACACATTACACTTAATTACTCTCAGAAGTCTCTGCTTCGTGGCATCCCTCCAGATGTTCATCTGCAGGGTCCTTAACCACTCTGTAGATCGTTTTCTTTCTTCATCCGTGTATATCAACGGTATTGTGGAACTTGCGCACAGTCGCATTTGCGATAAGTCATTAAGTAGTGTTCTTTGCGTACAAGCGTTGGAAAGGTTGCAGTATTGTAAACTTTATCGATGTCGATATGATTTGACTTGGCTTTGGCGCATTGAAAACCTTTGACATAAGGCAATCAATCAATGTCAGTAGGAGAATGACACTTCGTGCCCCTGATAACACAACCATCATTGTACTTCGTTCAGTTACGTACTATCATTAACTAGTGAAATTTGTGCACAATTTGTAGGTTTTACTGGATCTAACTTTACCTTTGGCAGGAAAACTTGGCGAAAACTAGAGGGACAATAGAGAATGCATGCCAAGAGTGATTGATGTGTGTGATGGTTCTTTTCTCAGGGGTGTCACCACTTTCCCAAGAGAAAATTGATAGTACATTGATAGCCAACATTTTTCAATTTATTTAACATAACGATTAATTTATATGGATTATTGTTTAATTTAAATTAAATCTGTAATAGTCCTTGTTTGAAAATAAGTTATTGGGTCCTTAGCACTTTCCCGGGGAAGCA
>BGPR01030119.1:0-18867 GCA_013235015.1 Araneus ventricosus
TAGAATACCTAGTTATTCCATGAAATAACTGATCGTGTCCGTTAAAGTGTAAAACTCTCTTGTATTTCATGGTTTAATTAGTTATTTCATAGAATAACGATCTGCAGCCCGTTAAAGTGTAAAATAATCTATATAGTAGCTGCGCAATTTAAGTTCTTTGAGATTCCTCTCTTGTTCTGGCTACTAGGAACCTTATTGAAAGAACTGTGGTGACATACGTACTTGTGACTGAAATATAATGATTTTAATATTATAAATAACAGCTGATACATCAATTAAATATAAAGATTTGAAATAATTATTTCTACTTAAGAGCGCAGGAATCGTACACCAGATGGATTGGAATGTCGAAGATTCCATTTCGTGTTGGTATTTCTACCATATTCGGCTATCCAAGCTTTGACGTCGGATATATTCTTCAAATTAGATCGAAGGATAGTATTTTCCGAATCTGTTTGTATAACTTCATTTTCGAAAGAAGAAGGAAGTTCTGAATTTTGAAGAGCCATATTAGTCAACCCAGAGAACAAGTAGTCGAAAACACACCGAAATGAAACAAGCGGCCGGCAATAAAACGATAAAGTTTCGGTTTCAAAGACTCTCGCATTCGGTCGTCCAATCAAATTCGTCGTAGGTTGCTATCGGACTCAACTGGAGTAGGGAATGTTTATATGCAGCAGGGACGAAACTAGGCATTTTGGCGCCCGGGGCAAAATTTGCGATTAGCGCCCCTACACCTA
Source organism: Araneus ventricosus (assembly GCA_013235015.1). NCBI lineage: Eukaryota > Metazoa > Arthropoda > Arachnida > Araneae > Araneidae > Araneus > Araneus ventricosus. The sequence continues at coordinate 741 of BGPR01030119.1, forward strand.
CGCCGAATACCAACAAATAACACAGAGATTAGTTTGCTTAAAATCTTAATTAAAATCTACCGTTCTATACTGAAAAAGGACTGGCCCCTAAAAATAAGAAAAGGAAAACACTAATTAATATGTTTGTAAGTATTTAATAAAGTAAAAAAACAGGCGTAGAAAATAATTTTGTTTGACCTTATACAAATACGCTAAGTTCAAGTTTTACATAGTGTACATTAGAAAAAACACGTGAAATAATATAACAACGATAATATCCTAACTAAGTGTTCCACTTGAAAAATTAATGTTTCAAACAATTTATCAGATGGATAGGTTATTTTACTCTGTTAATCATTAAACACTCAACTTTAGTTTAATTTTCCTCTTTTTTGCTGCAAAAGTTTTTATAACATATCGTAAGAAATCTTGGATGCCTTCTCATGTTCAATATAAATCACTGCAAGATTAGAAAGGCGGTCTTGCTTGGTTAAGTTTCTTAAATAGTTTTTTTATGATTTTATGTTTGCTAAAACGTCTCTCATTCGATGCGACAGAAACTGGTAGAGTCAAGTAGATAATTAAGGCCGTGGTCAAATTTGAATAGTTTTCATGAAGACCAGTTGTAGATAAATAATTTAGAAAGTCAAGGGCAATAGAATTTAGCTTACTATTTTTTTATTCATTTCCTGCTAAATTGTCGCTACCTATCACAGAATACTTAAAGCTGTCTATTTCAACAAATAGTTCATCCTTGTCCAGATCGTCTCGGTACAAATTTGCCAAAGTAGTAACCTTCTCTCTTAAAGTTTTGTTATCAAGAGTCGTCAGTTGTTTGGGAGACAAGAATCCGAAAATTTCATTCACCTTTTGCATTGATTAGAATCGTCTCTCTAACTCAGCTTTTATTCTATCATTCCCTTGCAGTAAGGCAAGTTTGAATTTTTTATGTTGAGAAATTTCAGAGCTTTCATCTTTACATTTTTCGTCAAAAAATCCTTTCTTCTTCCTCTTCCTTACCTTCTTAAAATACGGGTCTACATTAAGAGCAAGACAAGATTGTTTTGCTTCTTCAAGGACTTCATTCACAATTGCACCTCTATAATCTTTTATTTGTGCAGTCAGTCCTTTTAAGCGGTTGCGGGCAACATCAATGGCTGTGTCCTCTTTTTGAAGCAATTTACTGACGATGTCTATTTTTTGTACTATTTTCTGCCAGAAGCAAGTAAATGCTACGAATTCAAAGGTCTGAATACTTTTCAAAAGTAAAACAGCCCCAGACTTCGTTACAGGGCATGCTACTGCATCTAATGCCAGGTGATTCAAAGTCTCTACAATCTTGTCCAAGTGTTTGTGGACAACAATTACAGCTTCTCTACGAGATGACCACCGAGTCTCACTTTCTTTTTTTAGTGCCAGTGGTGAATACTTTAATAAAACCTCCCATCTATTAGTAGAAGCGCTAAAATATACTTAAAGGCAACTAACAGTTCCGAAGTAACCTGCCACGTCATGTACTGCTGTAGCAGCATTTACTCCGACAAAATTCAATGTATGAGCAGCGCACGGTACAAATTTGGCCAAATGGTTATTTTCTTAAATACGTGCCTGTACTTCCTGATATTTACCAGCCATATTTGCGCCGTTATCGTATGATTGCCATTGGCAGTTCTTAATATCTAATCCTTCTTGTTCAATTTTCTTCGAAATTTCCTCCGAGAGTGCGCCGCCAGTTTTGTCGCTCATGGTAAAAAAAGTCTATGAACCTTTCAGTAATTTCAGGAACATTTCCAACCACTTTCCCGTATTTCAAAACATGAGACCTTTCTTCAAGGTGGCTGACGTCAGGTGTACAGTCAAACATAACAGCATAGAACTTGACTTCCTTTACCTCTTCCATGATTTGTTCTCTTATTTTGTTAGAAATTATCTCGATAAATTCATTTTGAATTTTAAATGAAAAATATGTAACTTGACCCTTTCTATGGCGAAGGATATGTTCCCGAAGTGGAGGGTGATAATGAGATACAAGTTCTATGGTATTCAAAAATTCAACACATCTTGGAACTGAAAAATCCAGTGTTTCGTTTGAACCTCGAAGATGACTTCCTTGCTTGGCCAAATGTAATATTATTGTCCAAATCCATCGACAATCGAATGTAGAACGGCCTTCCAGTGATTCTCCTCCTTTTCTATTTCATTCTGCAGATCTTTGTCGGTTCCTCTTTTTTCCAAGGATGCTTCTAGATTTTTCAAAGAACAAAATCAGTTCTTGTGGTTTAATGAATTTACATGTTCTGATAATCTTTCTCCAACTTTTTTTCTAGTTAGTAAAACCTTCTCCTCGAACCAAGGATGATTTCGATTCTGACTGAGTATGAGCAAATAATTTGCATGGTGAACAATACGGTGAGTTCATAGATTTTCCTAACATTAACCACAGCCGATTAATTTTTTCACCGTTTGGTAAAACTTTGTGAAACCAGTCCTTTGATAGTATTCTACCATCTCAGTAAGTATTACTTAGGTCAGACTCATTTACTAGTTTATTCATCAGTTTTGATAATATAAGACACGTTTGCGTATCAGTTAAGTTTTCTGGCCATGTCCCTGGATCGTTTAAATCAAATAATACTGATTCACCCTCACTGCAGTTTATAGGGGGTTCAAAGCTCACGAGTTCCTCTGTAGTCCCCGGTACTGAAGGTTCTTCTGAAGCAGATGAACTTGCGGCGTATTGAACAGCGGGTTCAGTGTTGCTGTCATCTGAAATAAAATACAAACAAAATCAGCTCTAAAATATAATAAACCCTAATCTTTAAAAAATAAAGATAGGCTCGTTTAATTAGATATAAAGGTCGTATTTACGTACATTATTATTAAAGTTAACGTTTATATATGTGGCATTACGATAGCTACAAACACTACCAGAACAGGCGGAAGAAAAATTAAATAAGTCCATTAGGTTAAGCGTTTATATCAAAATTTTATTTGTAGCATGAAACATAAATTTCAGTGTAATATTAGAATTAGATACATTGTAAAAACGATAAGTGTATGAAATATTATCAATAGTAAATGTATCTGTAATGCAGTGGTTCTCAAACTTTTTTAAGTCGGGGCGCATTTAAAATCCTCAAATAATTATAGGCGCACTATATACAAATTTCAAAGAAATCTGTTATAATAATTAAGTCAAATATAACAAAAAAATAAAGCGACGAAAAAAGATAAAATGAAACACACCTTAAGTTTATTCATTCTTGTGTTTATGAGAAACACGAGCCTTATGTGTCCTAGCGACTTATTCGATGTTTGGACATATATTTGGAAGGCACACTCATTTCCTCATCAATACATTGAAGATTTCCTCTCTTTTTACTCATAATGGTGGTAAATCCTAATTCACATAAATATGATGTTGAAAATTGCAGTAAAAAGTTTAAAGCTTTTTTAGATATTGACACATATTCTTCTTTTATGGAAAACCAAAAAGGTTTCGAGAGACAATTCCTAGCGTTTAATGATAAGGGGAAAAAAGCAACCAGAAAGGTTAGCTGTTTGCAATGAAAACTCTCTTTGAATTGGAAAACTGATAACAAAAATAGTAAATATATTTCTTTTTATATCTGGACACATACTTCTCTGGAATACCACAGGGCTCACCCGAAAATCTTCTAGGGCGCATCTTTTGAGAACCACTGCTTTAATGTGTGCCTAAGGTAGACAAAATTCGAAAGGACAACCACTTGTCCGGTTATAGTTTTGAAAAGATGATAGTTAACAAAGAAAACGAGCAGATTAATACCACTTACCTTCATTGGTATTTTCTTTTAGCCACGATGACAAAAATGAGGAGGACAGATGATTTTGTTTTTCTCTCTCTTTAACTTTTCTACGGTTTTCAACGCCCGACAATTTTCTGGACATCTTTCGTTGAGTAGCAGAGTGAGGTTACGTTACGGAATTTTCTTCTACCGTCAGTTTCAATATCCGAAGACTGCCCCTTTTGGACGATTTTACTCAAAAAAAACAAAAACACAATTTTGGAAAAACACTCCGAAAAACACAATTTTGGAATTATGTCTGTCTGTGTATCTGTCTGTGTGAACCGATAACTCGGAAATTATTAGAGCTACGGGGATGAAATTTGGTATGTGATCTTGACACATAATTTGTAGGTTTTTATCAAATTTTGTACAAAATCCGTCTACGGGAAGTCTGTCTGTCCGCGTTCATGTGAACACTATAACTCAAAAATTTGAATAGCTAGATGGATAAAATTCGTTACACTGTTTCATCATCAGGAATGTAGGTCCCAATCAAATTTTTGATATTAAGGAAGTTGCTAAACTTTAATTTGCTTTTTCCTAATTTAAAGTCCATTTCATAAAAAGTTAATTACGCCGTTCTGAAAATAAATAAATAAGCTACAAAAAAAATTCAATTATTTATTTTCCTTTAAAATTAATTCTCCACCACAGTGCAGTAAACAACGTCCAGATGGTCCAAATTTGGCGACTCCATCCTAATCATTTCAATGATGTGAATTTCAAAGTTGTGCAATTTTTTCCTTAATTTTAATAAATTTCAGAATATATTTACATTTATACTTTGCAAGAAAAGCAGATAATATATATTTTTTAACGAACCGGTTGAAGATTATTAATGTTTTAGGTCAGTTGAACAATATTTGGCATATAACTTTTAGGTGAACCTTTTCGGTTCTTCATGTTCAAATTTTATTATTTTTCGAATTTACTTGAAAAATGTGACTTGAGAATCATAAATAAAAAGATATTGAAAAATAATTTTTCTCATCCCTAGCCTTTTGTAAAATATGAATTTGCTTACTTTTTAAAGCGATTTTTCCCTACAAAATAACACATGCAATGATCATTATGAATTATTATATTGTTTAAAAATAACTCAAAATGGAATTTTTATCAAAATAAAATTATTTTAAATTCATTTACATGCCTACTATTTATCAGGATAAGCAGAATATCCATAGGATATTCTTTAATTTGTGAGAACATTATATGAAACACCGGAAAACAAAAAATTATATATTAATGTACGTTATCCTAAATTCAATTGAGAATTTTCTGAAACAGTTCCATACATCATAAGTTGTGAAATCTTTATTCATTATATGCAATAAATTCTTCCTTCGATGGGAGTTCTTCAAATAAATCACCATTTCTGAGCCACGTATATCACTCACTCAGAAAGATTAACGACGAATGTGGCCACGAAAGTCGAAAATGCAGCGCCATCATACAGCGACGATTCGCCCCGTGTGAACACCACCGTCACGTTTTCAGCTGTCAGCCGAATTCGCCGTAGCCGACCCGTGTGTTCGTAGCCTAAAGGGGTAATAGAGGGGTGTAATATGAGCCCATTTCGGGTGTAATATGAGCCCATACGCGGAAGGAAGCTGTAATGCGATGCTTTCCCACATTCCTCCTCGAATCCATCAGTCACACCCCTACGTCTTGGCGTTGCTTGGATTTTATCAACAGACACATTTTAATTTTACGCAATTATTTAATATTACAACTGGTTTTGATTCCGGCCCAGAATTTAAACAGAAAATTAAAAAGTAAAACATAATTTGTTATGCTATTTTTTTATTATTAATTTTCTCCTAAATTTTTCACCTCCCCTGGACTGGCGCCCCCTCGCGGCTGGCGCACGGGGCAACTGCTCCGGTTGCCCCCCTCTTGTTTCGTCACTGTGCTGTAGTAACCTACAATACAGTACGTTAGCCACGTATTAGCATATTTTAAATTGGGGAAACTCATCTTGGAAATTGACAAAAATCTGGAAGTCTCATGTGCACAAATAGAGGAACCGCCACTGAATTTTATGACTTTTAACAGGATCTCTGGTGGACTGGATATTTATCATATGTCTCCTACTGTTTTTAAATCGAATTGTTTTCAACTTTTAAATACCTGATTTCTTTTTCTTTTCTTACGCTTGACTATACATATTAAAATTTTTATACGTTGATCTAGTGTTTGTGTGTGTTTGACTTCTTGACCCTTGCTTTTTAATGGTTTTTTGATTTGGTGTTCTCAATTTTTTTTTTAATTGTGTAATTTTTTATATAATTTTAATGTGACGGTGTGCGGCATGCACTTTTGGGGCCTCGGTGCGTTTTTGGTGCTTTTGTAATTGCTTGTTTTCATTTTAAAACATTTATGTGTTTACATTTTTATAATTCATGTGGTTTTCAGCTTTGAACTGTTGTTTTCTCTGCAGATACTTTTTTTCTTTGTATTTTAATTCACTTTGTGGCCTGTGTTTTTTGTATGTTTTTGATCATGCACTCTGTAAATGGAGTCATCTCTGTAGTGTGCTTTCTTTGAATAAATAAATAAAAAATTACAGTTAAATCAGTGTTGTAAATTTTAAAGCGTCTTTGAATCAGTGGCGCCCAAGTCCAATGGATAAGACAGAATGCTTATCATCGTAATTGCAATAAAAATGTCTTCTGAGAAGGAGTTTGATAATAAAAAAAATCATTGCTTCTACAAACAGAAACATTCCTTTACGTACTACCATATTGTTACGACCGTAAACCAACTACCAGTGGCGGACTGGGTCTGAAAATAGTGGTTGCCAGGAGTCAGTGAGGGCCGTCACATATAATATTTAATAATTATGTATTTAATTTAATTTTTTAATTATATATTTAATTTTTCCGCGTCTTTAAAATAAATCCCTTTTAACACCCCTTAATCTTCTACATTTAAAATAACGAAATTGTGATTAAAGTTATTTGATTTTAAATTCGGGAAATTAAATATTTCGTACACCGTTTTAGCGACAAAGTATGAAGGAGAAATGCTGCTATTAGTAGGGCATCTGTTAAAAGAGCCAGGAACCTTTAAAACAAACTTCTTTGGATGATTTAGAATTTAGTAATTTGTACTGGTAATGTTTCAGTAATTTGTAATTAAACTGATATAATTTAAAAGATATTTTTGAATTATAAATAATTCAAAAATCATTTTGATAGATAGTATTTTTTGAAAATATTGCGAAAAAATGCCAAAATCTTGCTTAATTTTTAAGTAACTGAAATTTTAATTTACTTTTGGACTTTAAAAAGTTGACAATCATTTTCATCTTTTTTTGAAGGGCATGAGTGCCAAATTTCATAAAGATCGAATAAAACTATAGATTTGTACAAAATACATCCTTATAATGCAAAAAACTTCTTTTGTTGTATTAAAATGTGGTCCATTTTCATTGTTTCGCCAGTTTTTTTTCTTTAAGTCCAGTCTTTTTCTTTCTTTCTACGTTACTTCAAATAAATTTAGTTTTTGATAGATTCTCTATGTTATTTTAATAAATTTACTTTTTAGCAATGACATTAAGCTCATCTTTCCACTAAAGGCAAGATAATCTTCCCCGAGATTATGTAATTCATTTATTTGTTATGATTAGGTTAAATTTTCACTTTATAATAAGCTTAATAATGCGCAATAATTGTAGATTATAATTATGCAAAATTTTAAAAAATAATCTTCATTGAATCTCGTGTTTTTTAGACTTTTTTAACAATTGAATGTAAAGACTTATGCCATTAGTTTCATTAGACACAAAAATATACTGCATCAAAATTTATCTCAAATGCTAATACATTTCCTATCTACTGTTTTCTTCTTTTTTTTTCTTTGCACAACTAATTTCTTTCTCAGTCTTTTGTAGCAATTAATACTTTCGTCGTGAAAGTTTTATGATTTATTATAATTATTTCAATTACACTTTTTAGTCCTTTTAGCAATTTTACCTGTTGCTTAACAGACACTCTAACTGTCTGCAAATAATTATTCAAGATGGATCTCTACACATATAAACAATTTTAAAGTCTCAAATCATTAAATCAATTAAACATCTAACATTTCACAAATCAATTAAAAATCTTCACTCAATGTGATATCTTCAATGTGCAACTTCAATTTAATTTTAGTTCTTCATTTATCCTTAAAACAATCTCCAGATTCATTATCAAGTAAAATCATATAAAAGGAAACATTGCGTTGTGTTTTTTTATTTAAATATATTAGAGATGTTATATTTTTAATATTAACTCAGGTTACACCAAATAGTTACCTCCATCAGTGTCATAGGAGTGGCAAATAAATCAGAGACGAAATTAGTTTAAACTAATGACATTTATTTGTATCAACAATACTCTACCATTTTACAACACAACTCATTTAGATTAATCTTATTGATTGATAATCAGAATTACTACTTCACATGAATAATGACAGAGAACACATAATATAAGGAACATAATAGAAAATTATAATCAAACACAACAAGCATAATAATACATTTAGGGTCGACCCAGATTATATAAGAGAATTTTAATTCAACACCTCATCCACTATCAAAATTTAATTAACTTGACTGCATCCTCAGCATTAATTCAATTTAATTTTATCTCATTAATATCAAGCTCATATCAAAAGAAATTTTAGATAGTGGCCACTAACAGTTTAATTATTAATTTTTATCTTTACCTAACTTAATCTATATTTTGATTCATATTCTTGTTAATACTTTACCAACTCGCCCTATTATTATACTAGTTTTCTTTTCACTAATTAACAAACATGAGTATATGTATGAACATTGTTTCTTCCAAATAAAATACACGCTTTTAAAAATATCATACTGATCCATAAACAGACAAATAAAAACAAACCAAACCTACTGACAAATATCGATAAAATCATGTCTTGCTTTTACAAATAAATGTTGATAGCATGTACTAATAATAAACTAACTTCTTAATTTCAATTGACAAGAATCCTTATTTATCATTTTTAAAACAGTTCAGTATTGCTAAATGCAAGGATATATATGTATATGATGCATTACATTGCCAACTAACTTTATCAAAACTCATGTTACAGAAACCTATTTACCTTATTTAACATAAAATTTCAATTTAATACATCTGAAAATAAATACTTCATTTCCAAGCTTCATCCCTAGCTTAATTTTCTTTTGCATCATGAATTCACATATATCGATTAAAATAAATAGAGCATATTACTTACTAGGAATTTTAATGTTAGTCAACCTTTTGCAGAATCTTATCAATTTTAATTTATCTATACATGCATGACAATAGAACAATCCTGCTCACTAAAATAAGAATCTTTTGCATCTGATTAAAAGTTAATTCAAATATTTAAAATAGTAAGCCAAAACTTATCTGTATCAGCAGCATCTCGTGAGGAATCCAGGAACACAAACACAGCTGTTGCACTGATTGTTCACGCAAAATGATAACAGAAAAAAGTAAAAGTTTCGCTTCAGGTCATTTCATGTAGCACCAGCCTCATCAGGACATTGTCCGGATTTTTAAAAAAATGTGAATTTTTAGTCATTTCATGTAGCATCAGCCTCATCATGATATCGTCCGGGTTAAAAAAAAATGTGAAATTTTACGTGACACAATCCGTGATGGATTAATCGTGAATGGACTTGACGCAAGAAAATTATTCTTACATTTTTTCGTCGGGTTGATCGGTGATGATCGTCGGCATTTGCCAAAACTCCGACAGGAAATACTGCATGTGGCCATTTAGTCCGCGAATATTTAGAGATGAAGGAGATGTTCCAATATGAGGTTTCGAGCCGCACGGGTTGTCACATTGCAGAAACGCATGCCACTTCCTTCAGGCACCCAGGGCCCTCGCCCGAGAAACACCGCTATCCTCCCCTCAGCTTTATTGCATTCTCCTTTCTTCAAAGCCAAAACCTCTCTGTCTGAGACAGACGACAACAAAATTCCAGTCACCGACCCCAAACGGGTGAAAAACACTACAATTTTCAGTTCAAAGGTCACAGAGGAGAGCAGGAGAAACGGAATTCTTCCAATGCGCCCTCAAACGATGGTCTCGGAGCAGTACAAGGGGGTCTGGTGTCTGGTGTTTCCAGGAAATTCCCCCTTTGCTAGGGTCAATAACTTCTAGAAGCGTTGGTTCGTACAAGAAAGATATTTTCCGCCAGGAAAACCCAAATCTCGACTGAAGAGAGATTTAGTTAAAAATACTTTGTTGCACAACTAATAATTCCCGAAACAAATAAATATTACAATAATATTAATGGCTTATCGTTAGATTTTTGCTAAATAAAAAAAACTTTTAAATTACGATTTAGTAAAACCAAGCCGAGAAAATATATATAGAGAGAATTTAAATAATTTTGAAAAAATTTCTTTAGTTTAAAATTCTATACAACACTTTCAACTTCACAAAAATTAACTAAGTTTTCAAATTTAAAGTTTGTTAATATAATCAAATTAAGACAATTAATAAGACGGACGAGTTGGTTGGTAGCCGAATGCGGCTAGTGTTTAATAGTGCAAAAGCAACGTAAAAATAGAGAAATGATAATTTCAGCTTATCTCTCAATTTTTTTTCTTTCCTTCTGCAAGATACGCTACGTATGTCTTTACTCTCTTCCGACTAAAAACGTAAATAACACTTTTCTCACCGATTATTTTCCATGAAAGACAGACCAATATGACTGTGGCCCCTTTATTCTTCTAAAAAAAACCCCCAAACGCATAAAGAAAAGCGTGAGTGTCGTCTTTTCATTGATGTCATTTGGTGTCCTAGTCACAGTTTTAGCCAAGAAAACGTTTTCTTACAGGCGAGTTCCCTCGTTTGTCAGATTTATGACAATAAAATGAAACTACAAAAAAGAAAGAAAGAAGCACCTCTTATAGCCAGCTCTCACAAGAACCACACCCTTTCTGCACAAAGGGATGCAATTCCTTCCGTCTCTCCGGCGGCTTCCGAAACCAACAAACAATCTTAATGAGTATTGGGCTCGACTTTGCACAGAAGAGATACCCTGTTCCAATTGCCCGAGGGTTTGTGCGATGGCTGCAACATTCTTTAGAAACATCTGTAAATGATCGGAAGGTCAAAGGAAACGGACAGAGATGTCAGTACAGTTCATACGGGCAGTTGTAATTGCGCATGCGTCTTGGGTTGGTATTCCACCACCCGCTGTTCGACTGGTCGAATTACGACGGCAATAACTCCCCAACGACTGTTCTGGAACGCCGAAACATGGGCCTTGGGCACAGCGCTATTTTATTTATTTGCCTTAGAAAAGCTTACTATAGAGAAAGAGATCTTTTTTCTCTCCAACATTTCCTGGGGGCCCAAATTGTCTTCTGTTTAAGGGAGCCCACTTGCCATCGGGCAAGTTGACAACCTCGCTAGTCTGCCACTGCCAACTACCGTTTTTAATTATTACTCCCGTGGTTCGCCAGTACAAGAATACTAAGCACAATATCGGCAATGATCACTAAGGCCACGGCCGCTCGAGCGTTTCTTCTCCGCAGCCGCGCAAAGATCACCAGCGCAACAATTATTAATATGATGATAAACCACAGGGTGGCCAGACGTAGCTTATCTCATCGCAGGCGGGGGATTCATTCGCTGCATTCCGCAGAACCAATGGATCCCCGCCCATTTTACAAGCTGTTTGTTGGCGCGCGAAAGTCGTTTTGCATCATTTCCGTTTGTAGTTTTGTGTGATCCAGGTCTGGATTATCAAACAGGCAAAGTAGACAACCGGTTAGGGACCCCGCAACTTTCGGGCTCACAAGGCCTCGTCATTTTTTTCTCCGGCACTTTCAGGCTTATTCAATTTTGTACTTTCGTTTGATTTACAAGGGCCACGTACTCGAACGTTGTTAAGATAAAATTAAGGACCGTTTAAATTTCGAAAAACTATTCCTGCCAATCATCTTTTTTTTTTACAGCTGACTGATTGACTTTTGAGTCAACGGCGCTTGAAAACTTTGTAAATGAGTATTTGGAATGTAAAAACTTTTTTACCATTTTTGTTTTTTAAAAATGATTTTTAAATTTAAATTTTTTTAATTTAATATTTTAAAATTTTTAAATTAAAAAATGTAAATTCTTTTATGTGCGAGATAATGAAACAAACTTTCTTGAAGCTGACCCGCAATTAAATGTGTTGTTATTTGAGTTTTTCGTAATTATATTTATATAAATAACAGTTTCGGAGCGGAAAGAAACGTAAATTGCTTCGCCTGAGAGCTCCTACAGGGCTTAATCCGGTCCTGGTGTGTTCTTTTCTTCAATTTTTGATATTGAAGATAATTATATCGTGGAATACTACTTGTATAGGGAGTTTTTGATTCTTGTTATTACATTTTATATTACAGATTTAAACATTTCGGTTGAAATATTGGCAATTTTAGATATTTTATTTTCGCTTCATTTAGCTAATTCTTTGGTCATTTTATATTTCTTTTTTTTTATGTTTTCATTGTTCCCATTCCTTTTTAAATAAAATTTGTTTAAATAAATAATTGTACTTATTAACCCTTATCCAATTACAACCTAATTTTAATAATTACCCTCTTAACAATTGATATGTTTTGTGGTTCTCGCCACCTGATCGCGGTTCAAAATTACGAGTTCCGCCACAAAATAGTCACCGTGTTGCTTCAAAAAGAGACGTTAATATAACTAAAATAATGTATTGTTACTCATTGTATCTTAAATCGAAAATTTTTTCTTTTTGGTAAAAGGAATTAATATGGTTCAAATTAATGCTGGAATTCTTTCGATTACCTTCTTATTTTAAAAAATATTTAAGAATCTATAAGTCATCTTTGAAATTTTTTAGTTCAAAGAAATCAATGCTAGGAAAAAACACCCGAAGTGCGCTGCAATTTATTTTCAGATATGGAGATAAAAGCGCTTTTACGAATCTCCGAATAGCAGATACTTTTGAGGATAGCGACATCTATTTCAAGAAGCGGGAGATCTTACAGCAAACTAAAGCTGATACTTTCATACCTCCTACAATAGGATGAAAAAGACTTTGTGATTTAGCTCTTTTGAGTAAAGAAAAAGCAGAAAAATTGACTTTACTAAAATAAAAAACTCTTTTGCATCGTTTTCAAATATGAGATAAGTGGAATAGATTTTTGATTTACATATTTCTAAGATATCAAAAGTTTCACACCAATAACTGATTGAATTCGCCATTCTGTTCCACTTGGCAGAAGCAAACGACTTATCTCGTATCGAAAAAGCAGAATGAGTGGCCGACCGTGGCTTCCTTATGCGGTAGAACGTCACCTGACACAACAGCGGGGAAGAGGCGCTCCTGTGGCTGAAGCCGTAAGCCTAATAGAAATCATCAGCATCAAAGCTGTTGACTTTTAAAAATAGTAAGACAATTCCCATTTAATGAATAATCAGACTTGAATTGGATGGCTATGAGTTTTAGTGCCTAAGACACTTTTACTCAGAATGAGAGCTAAGAGATTTAGAGGAACATAGACTTCACCAATGGTAAATCAGATGGGAAACGTGTTAAAACCTGTCAGGCAAATGAGGGGAATGGGATGGAAAATGGAATGCAAAAGCAACGATGGGAGAATAAGAGTATGATGCAGCGGGGCAAGGTAGCATGAGCGAACTATGGAGGCTTAAGAGGGGTGGACCATTTTGTAGTGGTATAAGAAAAGGCACATTTTCCATTATTATGGGTATAATTGAGTTGGTCAGGACAGTAGTGTTGGTGTGGTTTACAAGTTTTTGGAAGAAGTTCCTGGAGAGTTCTTTAATAAATTCATCTATAGTTTGAATCTTCAGATCGTTGTGGATGACACTGTTTCTAACGTACCAGGGAGCATTGACTATGATTCTAAGGATTTTGTTTTGGAGGATTTGTGCTTTTTTACGGTTGGAAAATGCTGCGAGGCCCCAAATTTGTGCCGCATACGTGAGGATAGGTCTCAGAACTTGTTTGAAAAGTAGCAATTTGTTTCCTAGTGTAAGAGCAGATCTTCTTCCAATAAGTGGGATCAGCAGGTGAACTTTGGCCCAGAACTTCTCTGTGTTGTATTTAAGATGGCTTCTGAAGGTGAGCTTGTCATCTAAGATTAGCCCAAGGTACTTGACCTCTTTGTCCCAAGTGAGATCTTCATCAAAGAACGAGAGAGTTTTTAGTTCTTTCCGGGATGTACCTTTACGGAACATGACTGCATGGGTTTTGTCTGTGTTGATGGCAACACGCCAAAGCGTGCACCATTTCTCAATGTTATTTAGGCCTTTCTGAAGTGTGTGGATGACACAATTTATGGTGCTACCTTGGGCTAAGATGGCAGTATCATCCGCAAAGAAGCAATTCATGATTTGGTTGGTCTTGGGGAAATCAGAGGTGTAGATTGTATAGAGTAGTGGACTAAGGATGCTTCCCTGTGGAGTTCCGGCTTTTATGCTTCCAATATTAGAGAGCGTATGATTGAGCTTGACCCGGAAGGTCCTGTTTCTAAGGTAGTTTATAAGGATGACTATGAGATAGTTGGGAATTTTGAACTGGATTAGCTTGTAGATCAGACCATTATGCCACATTCGGTCAAATGCTTTGCGGACATCAAGGAATACTCCTCCAGTGTAGAATTTGTGGTTAAAACCCTGGGTGACGGTGTTAGTTACCCTAAGCAATTGATGAATGCAGCCATGGCCTGCCCTAAAACCGTACTGTTCGTTTGGTATGATGCTAAGATCATGACATTCTTCTTTTAATCTTGAGAGGATAATTTTTTCGAAGATTTTGCCAATGTTGCTGAGGAGGCTGATGGGACGATAGTTCCCTGGAAGTTTACGCTTTTGCCGAGGTTTAGGGAACATCAGGACATGCGCTGTTTTCCAGATGGTGGGGAAGTAGTTGCAGAGGAGACATTTGTTAAAGATTTTAGTGGTGAAGGTAATTACATTGGTGGGAATTTGTTGAAATGCTTTGTTAGGAATGCCGTCTGGTCCAGTAGCCTTCCTGGGATTGATTTTCTTAAGAAAGGATAAGATTTCTTGTGGCGAGGTGAGCTTGATGTTAGAACTAGGTTTAGGATTATCGATGTATCTACGGATTGCTCTATTGACTTCATCTATGTGAACATCATCGTACGGTTCAGGGTTAGTTTGGAATGAGTTCTCCAAGGAGTATTTGAAGGCGTTTGCCTTTCCCATGGGGGTGTATTTAATGCCATCAGTGTCAAGTATAGGTGGGATTTGGATGTACTTCCTAGAGAACTTCCTGGCTGCAATGTAGATTGAATTATCTTCTTGGTTTAAACTCATAAGCCACTCCTTCCAACTTTCTTGGTCATAGTCTCTGATTTCCCGTCTGATTTGATTTGTGAGGCGGTTTGCAGTTCTTCTATATCTTGGGTCGAATTCCAAAGTCCAGGATGCTTGGGTTATTAGAGTGGTTAGGAAAGTGCGTAGGTTCACAGGGAGCTAAGAGGATGAGGTTGTTATTGCAGATGTAGTCATGGATAATAGTGCCATTAGAGTTCCAAGTGCCCGAGCTCCAAGCCCTATGTTTGGCGTTGAAGTCACCAACTGTGATGCATTTACTGTTCGTGTTGAAAATGTTGTTAAGTTCCAGAGTCGAGATGGAGCCATGCGGCGGTCTATAGATGCTTGAGATGGTAATGGGAGTGCTGTCTGGTAAGTGAAGCTCGATAGTTGTATTTTCAAATGTGGTAGATGCGATAGGGGTTGGATGATGATCTATTCTATCTAAGGCTATTGTTCCTCTGATTATTGAATGCTAACAGTAGGGGGTTTCATCTGGTAGTAGTTAGCCATTTGGCTGAATAAAGAGTTCATCATGCTGGCCATCATTTGAGACATCTGTTTGAAGAAAACTTCTTGGGTTGGGGGGTTCGCATTTGAAGCAAGTTGAACGGGTCTTGGGATAAATTGGGTGGAAGGATTTGGATTTGGTTCTACTGCAGGAGTTGGTGCATTTTAATCTTGGCGATGGTTGCTGGGTCACCCCAGGCATTTTCAGGAGCTTCTGAAAATGTTCTTCTGTTAACAGGGTTCTTTGGGCAACCTGTGAAGTTTGCCGTATGTGGGCCATTGCAGTGGAGGCATTTGGGAGGCGTATCCTTAGGTTTTTGGCATTCCCTGGATCTGTGGGGTCCTGCACACTTCATGCACCTAGGGTTTCTGGTACAGAGCCGACTGTGATGAAAGAATTCCTGGCAATTGTAACATTGCCCAGGAGATTGTTTCTTCCTCAAGGATTCGATAGTAACTCTCATGCGGCCAATGAATTCGATTTGGTAAATTTCCTTGGACTTTGGAATTTTAGGTAGGGTAACAAGGAAGAGGTTGAAGTTTGTATTGGATTGCCTGTTGCGAATAGGATGACATAAAGTAGGAGCAAATCCCTGATTCTGAAGGTGAGATATTATTACAGAAGTATTAAAGTCTTTGGAGAGGCCTCTGATGACAACTTTAATTTGTTTTTCATCATTAAGTTCATATGTATGAGATTTCATACCGTCTTGAGTGATTTTATTTTGTATAGCTTTATGAGCTTCGGGCGTAGGAGGGAAGATCTTTAGTTTATCATTATTCATCATGCGTCCTGTTATTTTTTCCTTGGTGATTTCACTAAGCAAGTCAAGAAGTTGGGGGACGTTCTTAGGATTATCTATATAGATAGGAGGAACGTATCTGCTTTTGTTGGCATTATTTGAGTTGTTAGCAGTAGCGGGACCAGGTTGGCTATTTTGGAAACTTCTTAAGTTTATTTCACTTGGTGTTTTAGCCGTATGGCTGAAGAGTCCTTGTTGATTATCGATAGCCTTCATTTCATCATCATGATTAGATTGGTTTTCGTAATGGTCTTGTTCATTTTCCAGATTTGCAAAGCGATTGCTTGATTTTATTTGATATTCAAAGGATTGTTTAATCTTTTTTGAAGCATTTTCTTCTTTCTGAGGGGATCTCCTATTTTTCTTACTCTTTTTGTGAAATGCATTAGATGCGGAAGAGGATTCACCATCAGAACCTCCATGGGAAAAGATATTATTTACATGGGAATTTGTATAAGCATTAGCAATAATTTGATTGGACAACAAGGTTGTAAGAATACTAATTTTCCTTTGCAAAATACGGTTAAGAGACCTATCTAGCATATGGATAGCATTTGATAATTCAACAGATTGGGGGGGAACTTTTTCCAAAGTATCAAGACATGCATCAATTTTACAAACATAAATATCACACTCCTCAGGACCGGTACACTTAGAAATATCAATGCCATTGCAAACACTAAGAGCAAAGTGTAAAGGGTCGGCACTTACCCCTTCGCTGTTAGCAATCGTCTCGTTTTGAGTAGCCATATATCCGCTGGTTAACACAGCTTTGGTAAGTCAAGGAATCACAACACACACTTAATCCAGAGGGAAAGTTCGCTCTAGAGAACAAACACCCGAAAATAGGTGTAATGCACAGTCACAACGCTTCAACGAGCACTAGACAGGTAAGAAGTCAGCGTGACTGCTCTAAGTCCACACAGTAAACAACGCGAGTGAGTCCAAGTCCAAAATGTAAACACTGATGTAGGAGGGTGGAGGAAGAGTCCTCTCCCGTCGGAGGTCGAAACGCAGAACCTTTAGTTTAGCGCGCGGCCGTTGGGCGGACGCTCATCTCATCAGCAATAGAGAAACGAAGAAGCTGATCCAAGCGATGAATAATCAGATTTAAACACAGTAATTATATAAAAACTAGGGGGCTCTGCCCCCTGCTCGCTAAAGCTCGCCAACCCCCAGAAGGATTGCGTTGCAATCCTCCCAGGTTTGCTACGCAAACCCTGCTCGCTATAATGAAGACACTGTGTGTCCTAGAAGTTATTCTAAAATCTTCATATATATATATATATATATATATATATGAATCAGCTTTATTTTGCTTCTGATGCTTTAACTTAAATCAGCACAGAATAAAATTTTTTAGCCTCAAAATGATATTTTTCTTTAAATAAAACTTACAAAGTAAAGCTGATTACCTTTTAATGCTTTCACCTTAATAAAGAAGGAATAAATTTTTTTGGCCCTCAAAAGGGCCGTTTTTTATATAGTGAAAGCATCAGGAACCTCCCCCATAAACACAATTAAATATTTCACATTTTGGAGCTATCACAGAAACAGATTCAATAGATTATGCTGTACGAAAGCAGGTATATACATATTCAATAAATTTCTATATATAAAATAATATACAACATTGAAACAAATTAAAAATGTAAA
>BGPR01030120.1:6603-18864 GCA_013235015.1 Araneus ventricosus
AGTTATTTAATTTTAAAATGAGGGAGTCCTTTGTTGGACACCCTGTATATTTGTAAAGAAATGCAGTACCATATACCCATCTTCAGAATACGTTGAAAACACGCGACTACGTAGATCCAGAAATCACAAGGGTCTGCGCTTTTGATTGTAGAAGTACCGTGGTTTTTCAACCTACCGAATTCCTTATGTTCCTATATAATATTAATTTAAAGGTGTGTTTTATCTCCTGAACAATCGCTGAAGCCGATAAAAAGTGTCGAGTACATATCGAATCTCACGACATTGCCCCATTTTTATATTTATAGCCACGTCTTAAAAAGCCGAAGGTAAACAATTATTAAAATTTAAAAAAAAAATTGCAAATTCATTGTGTTCCTACGTATAGACGAGTTTTCTGTTTTGTTTACTTACATTAAAAACCTTGATTTTATTTGTATAGCTTTTGGACTTCCTTTTGAAGATTCCATTGACATTAGCATTACACCGGAATTACGTAGTCACCGCATTTTAATGTAAATATACAAAACAGAAAACTGGTCCATATGATATTTCGGTTAAAATGAACTTTCAATTCTCTTCTTTTCTGCTATCAAATGATTATAGTAAAAGTAATATTTGTAAATATGTAATGTCTCACTGGGAAGTTTAAAGAGCAAAACACAAAAAATACGGATTTACTTAATTTCACTCACATTTTAAAAAAATCAATTTTTTCGAATTTACAAACATCGATGGTCCTACTTTTCTTTAGAATATTTGCTTTTAAAAACTCCGTAATATGTTTAATTGTGGAGTCAGTATAACTTTTTAATAATAATAATAATATGTAAATTCACAATTCAAAAATATTTAATTTTTAAGATTTCTTTTCGTACTTTTGTTTCAAATTTAATGAAATATCTCGCATTCTGTATTAATTTGATAAAATTCTTTGAAATGAAGGAGGAAAAAGAATTATTACACAAGCAGATTATAAAATAAATAATGCTTTGCAACATGATATTTTGATATAATTTTATGAATTTGTAAGCTGCTATAAAATAATGCTATAAAACGCAGGCTATAAAATAAGTAATACTTTTTAACAAGATAATATTTTTAAGGTGGCAATCTTTCAAAAAATTTCGTAATGTAAAAATCTTTACGCACAGAATGCAATTGCCTGGCTGACGCAATCAAGCCAGACGAACCAAGCTTAAAACATCATGCTACAATATTTCAGACCCAAAGTTCGAATTTCTTTCTTTTTTAAGTCGATCGTTCGACACTGTCAAATGTTTCTTTTTATATTATATTTCATATCAGATGAAATAATCAGAGGTCTGCCAGTACTTTCACATAAATTTCGAATCCGGTTATCTAATCATAATATCATGGTCTGTAAGCATAAAAACCAATCCCACTATAGACGCCTATGGGGAGTGTTTTCGATGTCAATATTTGGCGATATTTCGCTTTTTTGGCGAGAAATGCTTCCTAAGGTTTTTCTATTTCGACGACGACCGAGAGATGCAATCTGTTATAAGGATGTAAACATTTCTACTTTGTAGTTTTATTTTTGTGTGACTTAAAGTAGAATGAATTCCTTCTTGAGTGTCTTAAAGTTGAAAATAATTTATCAGTTGTTAATTGTAAATAAAGAAGGAAGGTTTTCAAAACACGACGAGGAAAAAACTCAGTTTCGCGCCAATCAAAGTAAACACGGAAACCCTAGCGGGCAGAATGATCAACTTGGCGTGGTAAAAGACATTCCCATAGGCGCCTATAGTAGGATTGGTTTTTATGCGGTCTGTAATCCTTGTGTCTCCTTAGTGATCACCTTGTTCGAATCTTTTTGAAAAAGAGCACGATGGCTAGTATAAGCTGAAATATTCGAAAGTCTTTCAAGACTTCCATATAATCTTCTTCGTAATTCGAATCCATGTACCTGAGCTTATGGAAGAGTTTTCTGTTTTGTTTATTTACATTAAAAACCTGGACTTTGAAGATTCCATTGACTTAGCATTACACCGAAATTACGTAGCTACTGCATTTTAACAACACAGAAAACTCGTCCATTATCATTTTCTTTAATCTCTACGCCTTCTTAGCGATCACCTTGCACGATTCTTTTGAAAAAAGCACGGAGGAATTGTTAGTATAAGATGAAATATTCGAAAGTCTTTCAATACTTACACATATGTAAGTTTTTTTTATTCGAATCCAAGAATCTAAGCTTATTATCGTTTTCTTGAATTTCTATGCCTCCAGAGCGACTACCTTGCACAAATCGTTTGAAGAAGAGGACGATGAAATTGTTAAATTTAAATTTTAGCCTTTTGGTAAAACTGAACCATTCATCATTTTGGGCATGAATGATATCTGAGACCACAACCCTACTATCAAACATCGCTTTGATTTGTGAAATTTTGTTGCAATGTTTCGAGTCTTTGCTATGAATACCAGTGACATTATTTGAGTGAAGTCTGATGTTCATTATTGCTAGAGTAGGCAATGAAATGGTTAAGACTTATTCAACTGATAACAACGAGGTAAGTTATTTATATGCTTATTGGTACTCATTTAAATGTGAGGATAAAGGCTTTTAAAGAGGCTATTTTCATTTGTTGAAAAATAAGATATATTTTTTCATTAAAATGTCTGTCTACGTTAAAGTCATTCTAAGAAAATATTTATTTCGCAACATTTCAAACTGGGAAGTTAAACTTATTATCTATATTTAATTGAATGAAATTACCTTGGTGTAAATGACTTTCATAAAGCAATATACGGTTTTAAATGCGGGTTTTGAAAAATCGATATTTTTTTGAAAGCAAATCATGATAATCCCTGAAGTTTTTAAAGGTATGAAATGAAACTTTGTACCAGTTTTGCCTGAGAAAACATTTGTATGAAAAATCACTGTAAATAAATCGAGAAATATTTTGTGGGGGGGGGGAATTAGCCTGAGCTAAAATTGTGATTTTAACGTAAGGTATGCAAAGAACATATGAATTTCCAATTCAAATCTGAGTTGTAAGCTAGGTATTTTGGTAGTTTACCTCCAAACGGATAATTATATATAAAATATTTTTTCTCCGAAAACGGGCATTTTTATATAAATTTAGAGCTTATCTCGAATTCTAGTTTCTAATGTTGCTTTTCTGTCGTGTGATAAATTAAGAAATGCTGTTTTTAATTTTTGTGTTGGACTGCTCATGCAAATAACAAATCTATTTGAACACTCTTCTAATTTTTTTGGTTAAATTTATGTAAGTATTGAAATTGGTACAAAGAAACAGTAAAGTTCCGGTTATCCGAAATGCCTATGAAATCGCAAATGCAAAAAAACACCTACTGTACCGCACGGGAAAAATCGTAAAGGCGAGACTTTTTTGGAACGATATCCCCTCTTTTTTTAAGTCTCTCCAAGAAGGTCAGTGACTAATTTTAGAATGCTAAAATGAATGGGTATTAACAATATTAATTACCTGTGCCTGTATGGTATATTGCGCAAAACGGAGGATTAACTTTAATAAAGAACATTAGCATAGCTTACAAAGAGTTTCGAATTCTTTGCGCACTGGAAACATTTCAGAATTACATACCGTAATTCTGAAATAGGATTCAAAATAATTATTAGATACAAAAAAGCAATAGATGTACATGGCTTAATCGAAAAAATTGTTATCCGAAACGCCCCTACACCTACCCCTTTAGTTCGATTAACGTGGGTCGTACTGTATTCTGAAAACTTTCATGAATTTGGAAGATTTCCTCGGCAAATGCAATTATTTCAAATAAGTATTGTTTTTGTACTGAGCTATGAAAGAAAAGAAATCAATTTTAACATTATTGGTTTCCATACCATGTCTTCCTTAAACTGTACATTAGCCTTAAAGCTACGTTGGGTAGGAAGGATCATCCATTTTCTGTTGCAATCAACGATTTATGGGGTTTCGTAGGCTCACCCAATTTACACTGTTGCATTTAAATAACATGTTTCATTAAACTTAACAATTCTCTATTTAAAGACATTGCATCTAAAAAGCGATGAAAAAATCCCCTATGTTGAAGATTACAGCATTATATTTAACGTTCCGTTAGTCTCGTTGCTTTTACTTAATATTACGGTACGGTCTCGTCGCCAATCTCGCAAAATGATCGCCAACCGTTAAAATACATGCCAAACAGACACCAACTTTGATAACACCGAAAAACGAAGTTTTCCTTTTCTAACATCAAATTTTTGTTTCGTATTTTAACAAATTGAGACTTTGTAAATTTGAGTTATCGCTTGGAAAAAATTATACCATGGTGCGCATTTATTGCACATGGTAACTAACGGAGGTTAATAAATTCATAAATTGGTTGTGCATTATAGCATTTTTATTTATGAAAGACCAAAGAGTGCACTATTGCTCGGACAGACGTTCCACTTAACATGGGAATCGCATGAATTGAAAAGTACACAGCCACAATTACGAGAATTAAAAGTAATCGGATTGATTGGTTTCCGTTATCAAGACAGATGTGACTTTGTAATTATATATTTTAAATTTTTGTTGAATGCCGTTGCAGTTTTCCATCTTTAATTTGTTTATATTTAACAATATTTTTTAACTTCATAGTAAGAATGCCCTTTCTATTTTTCAATATTGATATTAATGATCTCGGTTGTCATTTTTCATTATTATCTTGATTGTTGTTCCAATATTTAATTTTGTTGTATTAATTTTTGTGACAACAGATTTTTACTAAAACTCTTCTTAGATAAAAACACTTCCGAAAAATATCAAACTTTTGATTATAAATAACGATCAAAAGTTATTTTTTATTTAAAATAATTAATCGGTGACTAATAATTAGTTACCTTTTAACTTAATTTGTTTATAATTTAATTTTTTTTAATCTTTAAATTAAATCTTTTTTAACGCCACCAAATCTTTAATTAAAGGGCTAATTACTTCTATTTGAATCTTGGATGAACGTCCTTCTACTTTAACTTACAAAGTTACGAGATCTTCGGGACTCCGTTTACCAGCAGTATTAACCGCTTTACTGAATAATTTGCTTTGCTATCTAATAAGAGGATCCCTTCCGTTTTGAAACGAGCTGTCATTTTCATTCATATCAGAAGGCATATAATACTTGAGATGTTTATAGATTCTGCGTAATTTTTGTGTAAAATTATAAAGCCAATTAATGATTAAATTTTAGTTTTAAGACTAAAATGCGATAATTCGATGCACAAGTATTTTCGGGCTGTTAAGTTAAGCGGTTAAGACTTATGCACTCTGCCCTTTTTCTGCCTATACTTTTTAGACTACCTACGCGAGACGTGATCATTTGGTCATGGAGTGGGATATTTCAAATATAATCGAAAATGCCAAATTAACATTCTTTCTATGAAACGACGATTCTGGAATAAATGATTCTTTACTATCATTTTTTAAATCATTTAACCTGCCTCTACACGTCCGAAAAAGTTGATGCGACATGTGTACTTTTTAGGTGAACTATTACTCAATATGACAGGAGGGCTCTGAAACAGAAGTTTGCTTCCCCATGTAGCACATGTTGAACGATATTGTACAATATTGTTTATCGATATCGTGCAATATCCTTGTGCTACTGGGGTCAGGTGGGAATATTTCCAGAACTGACCATGTTCATAATTGTTTTAATGTATCGCACCAGATTTCGGCATGTTGTGCGATTTCAAGTTGTTGGAATTCAATGCTCGTTTTCTCCCCCGTCTCCTTAAAGTAGGATGCTTCTATTCTGTAAGCTGCTATTGGTTAATATGCATGCTTTAAATTGAGACAATCTTCTGACAAGTACAGAGAAAAGAGAATCGAATAAAATTAAATTAGTAATTAAAACAAATTTAAACATACACTTTAAAATTTAAACAATTTTTAAGTCGAGCGCAATATACCGCTGCATACAAAAAAACAAAGGAAGTCAAAAATTACTCTAAGAAAAGTAAAAAACCAAGAAATGCACTTTGCGGTGAGAAAGTGGACTAGAATGGATTCCTTGTTTAATTCAATTCTTTCTGACTGTATTTCTTGGTTTTTTACTTTAATTCTGACAAGTACGTTGCTTTGACTTCTGATTCCATCGCTGCTGTGAAACGGAAGTGGGAAAAACAATCCTTTTTCACGTCTTCAATTGTCTCTCTCAAACTTTAGTGTGTCTTTGTGTTACTCTAAATAAATCCTTTCGTTATTGAACTAATCTGCAATATTCAACGCGGATAACATGCAGAAGTCTTTTCTGTTAGTTTTTAAGAATTGGTGCCAAGTATATAAAATATGCAATTTTTAATTAATACAATTTTCGTTTCTTTTCAGACCCTGTATTACTGGAATAAAGGGAATTCCATCCAGTTTGCTCCCTTTTGCCAGAACTGGTACCGTCTTGCGATGAACATGCTGTGATGCTGCCATCGTTCCAAGTACCTAGTATTACTTTGAATTTGGGTTCATCATGGAAGAAAAGAATAAAAGGACTGCGTAAAGGGAAGTCAACGTTTTAGTGATGAAGTGCTCGAATTATTTCTTGGTGGAGGCACAGGCAACTTGCTTCAGTGCTGTATCTTCAGTCATATTTGATTATATCCATATAAATTTGAAATCCTCACCGATCAAAACTCGGTTCTGTGGAGCATTTGAAGATGGCTCTTCCGCGGTATTCTGAATAAGTAAGGAAGGATGCGATCTTGGTGCATTTTAACAAATTCAATTGATTCATACTTTTAAAACGGTATTGCTAGATCGGCTGTCGGTACTGAAGCGAATGATAAAATTCTCGGACGGCAGAAAACGTTCACGGTACTGCAATAAATTCAACTGGAATAGAAAGCATGTTAGTATTTTCACAAGATTCGTAAACTGTTTCAGCAGGATTTCCGAAACGGAATTCCTCGGTTTTTAAATGACGTTCTCGAGTAGAAGATTCCAATTTCAACTGTCATTGTCTTCGTTACTACGTCATAAGTCATCTTTATCAATGAGATCATCTCGTACATCCAGCAATTACTTTCTTCTAGAAAGTTGCAGTTATGGCCACAATGTTCCCATCTCCGATTATTTGACACGTGTTAATTTCATTAAAAACATTTACTTTCCAGGGAAATTTTTCCGTTTTCGCTGAATTTCATTATTTAGTTGAGTTTAGTTTTCATTATTGGGTTTAGTTTAGTTTAAATTTCATTCCAAACTTGATGCGAGATGCAGTAACCCGGTAAGGTTGGAACGCTATTTCTACAAAGAATCCGCAATTGACGTTGGTCTTGGTACATGAAGGATCATTTGTCGTTTATTAAATGCCCTTCCTCTCAAGTGGCATGGTAGATTGGACAGGGGGAGATCAGCACGTCTGCCGTCTTCGTCATCTGGGCACGATTCCAAATTACGAGGTCCGTACCGAAGTAGGCTCGTATTTC
This sequence comes from Araneus ventricosus, assembly GCA_013235015.1. Classification (NCBI taxonomy): domain Eukaryota; kingdom Metazoa; phylum Arthropoda; class Arachnida; order Araneae; family Araneidae; genus Araneus; species Araneus ventricosus. The sequence continues at coordinate 14,036 of BGPR01030120.1, forward strand.
CTCAAAAACCAGTTAAGGGAACCAAGATAATTTGATGCATTTTTTTTCAATACCTGTAGAATATTAAAGTGGAGGGATGTTAGAAACAACCAACTAGATATAAATAATCTCAACTCCAAAAATGCGGGAGTCTATTGCTTGAGAAATTTGAACTCCTTTATTTTCCTTTTTACCAAAGTACAATTTCTTTATATGCACAAAAACGTGCCATGTTTTGCGGTCATATGGTACATGATGACCATGTATGCTATAAGGGTACTATCTCGGCACAACGGGGCATAGCTTATAGAAACTAGGTCAACGAGCCATTCCCAGCTTGTCGAAGCAAGATTCCTGGAATATGAATGTTTCAAAGATATTTAGGTAAGGTATTTCGTAACACTCTAATTCGAGATTGTTAATTGATGGTAAGCAAACTTGTATCTCTGAGTTTTACTGGGTTGTGTAAACAATTGAAACTTGTTTATAGAAAGACTTCATTAATTTTTCAATCTTCACTTTTTGGTGAGATGCGTTAAATGTATTAACCTTTCTTTACAGGTGGTACACCTGTTGTACCAGAAAATTTTTTACCCTTGAATGCGGGTAGATACAACTGCTGTTTTAGACACAAGGGAGAATTTCACTAATTCAACTCAACTCTTGTGGTTCAAGTCCCCGTAGCCTAAAGGTTAATAAAGTACAGCAATCCGAGAGTTGTGTTAGGGTAGATTTCACATTCATAACATTACTATCTGTTGCTTTATATGGATTTTCAATAAGTAAACCGAACAAATTGTGTTTTTGGAACTTTTTTGTGGTGCATGACAGGAAATTAATCGATATCTGAGCATCACTCTTTTGTGTATCCCACGATAATTAGCGTACGATATGCAAACATTTGAGTTTTTAACAGCCATAGAAGTTTAGTATTAGGACATGGATTCGCCGATGTTTCATAAATATCCGGTGATATTCAATGTCCCTTCCTCTTTCAAGCTGACAATTTTCTTTCAAATACCAAGAAATTCCATTAACACATTTTGTATCTCCACTTGCGTCCACCTGAAATCCTGCAAGTATAAATTAAATAAGGAGTATAAATGAACTGATAACGAGAGTATAAATTCTTAAATGTATCTCGCGTCCGTCATGGATATTGTCTAAAAGGATACCATCCAATGCTGCAAGCTGTCAGTTTTCAGATGGTATGCAACCGAAATCATAGAAACATTATCGGAGGTTGGAAAATTTTGCATTTCACTCGAACTGATGAAATCTCAAGCGCTAAGACATTTCAACAGCTTGCACATCCTGAGCTCTCTCCTGTAAATTAGGATTTAAATTCAACTTACCCGAATATCTGACAATTATAATGAGTTTTTCAATCAAATTTAGTAACTCGCTTCCTGGAAATTAGGCTGTTTACCGGCAGATATCGGGGAATGTAAATTGTTACCCAAGGAATATAGGGGAAAGTGATATAATAAAGTTTGAGCATTTTGCTTATTCTATGATAAAGGCATCCTGATCAAAGAGTTATTTATTAAAGATAAAACTATTTACGTTGGATAAAAATGAGTGTTGTATCCCAATGCTTTGTCTATGATATGAATCCTTCGGCATTGGAAGAATTGTAACCAAAATTCACTTAGATTTAAATTTTATGAATAAAATTCCGATAAACGAATGTGATATTATTTGGAAGAGTTTGAAAAATACGTAGCAAAAGGTTTCATAAAAAAATCTGTTCACTTCATCTGTTCCTGATAATTAAGCCGAAATAGAAATTAATTTGATCGATTTTATAGTTTAAGCAGGTGTTATAAAAATACAAGTACAATTTGATCCTAGTAGGTAATTAATCTTCTGTCTAAATTGAAATGGGTGACCGTAAGAAAAGACGTCCCAGTTATTCATGTAGTACTTTGTTATATAACCGAAGACCAAATCTGAGCTGTGTTTTACATCGGATAACGCCTCGGAAAGTCTCGAATATTTTGTGCCGGTTTAAACATTTACAGAGAAGAATATTCCCCCTGGTCTGTTCCTTGTATCCAATTGTCCTACAACCTTTAAAGGAGGATATCTATCGCTTTAAATTAAATATTCCTTCTACTAAAAATTTAGCTTCCTCTCTCAGCCGAATAATTAAAAGTTATGTCCTGTGATACAAGACAGGAGGAAAGAAAACGAATTTGTTACACCTTATGGGATGTAAGATGCCGAAACATTGTAACACGATACAATGTGCCGTGTGAAAATTGTTTTGGCAGGCATGCGAAACGAAAAATATTGACGTATTGCGTCTGTAAAACTGTGGTATCGCAATGCATGAGAAAATTCGAATGTATGTAAATTGGATGATGCGGAGTAGTTCTTCATTAAGTTTTCAAATAAACATGGTGAAATATATCCTATAAGTTTTGATAAAGTAATAATTGTTCTAGTTGTGTAACCATGCTGATAAGTATATTAAAATTTGGTTCAGGTCTGTGGAGGGAAAAATCCTGTCTTATATAATTGTAGCCGTAATTAAATTTTGTGAGTGCCCAAAATTGAAAATTGGGTCGTGGGGGCATGGGTGATGTAGATGCGGAGCGAGAAATGTGTCGTGGTTTTGGGAAATGTGTGGCGGAGTGAGAAATGTGTCGTGGTTTTGGGAAATGTGTGGCGGAGTGAGAAATGTGTCGTGGTTTTGGGAAATGTGTGGCGGAGTGAGAAATGTGTCGTGGTCGTGGGAAATGTGTGGTGGAGTGAGAATTGTGTCGTGGTCGTGGGAATGAATGACGGCGTATGGACAGACGATGCCATCGTGTGTGATGTGTCCCGTCATGCAAAATGAGTGGTGGAGTGAAGATTCGTCCTGTTTGTGGGAAATAAGGGGTGGAGTGAAGAAGTGGCATGGTCGTAATCAATGGGTGGAGGAGAGAAGTGAAAAATTTAGGACCTCATGCGAAAATGTATTGTAGTGTGGAGAGAATTGGGTATTGAAGATGGGAAACATGAGGTGTGGGGGTGAAAACGGGGGCAGAGGGATTTCGAGAAGATTATTTTTATCGTAAATTTTATTGTTTAATACAGCATATACCATATCGTTTCATTTTTCATTTCGACTCTGCACGACATCGTTTCCATTCCCAAGATTTATAACCATGTGGCAAAGCATACTCTCCTCGCATAATTTTTAAATTCGGCCTGGTTTGTTGTAAGCATCTAACTGCAAGCGATAGACTTAATTTCAATGCCATATTGAAACTTTTGATGATGGTTATTAAAAATTAACTCCTCGGCTTTTTTAAAAATGAATACCAGTTTTATTGCGTAAATATACGCAATCGTTATCCAAAAATTATGGCATCAATACTAAATGATTCATTTCATAGATGAGAAAACATTGGAACAAACCGGTAGTCTTTTCCAGTGTAAACTCGTGTGTAAGTGTTCCTTTTAATAAATGTCTCTAAGGCAAGTCATGTTTTTTCATAGAATAAAAGATGTGCCCAAACCTTAATATATACTTCTAAATATTCCCTGGGGAACCATTCCTTGAGCCCTTCCCGATATCTATTAATGAATAGCCTAATTTCTAGGAAGCGAGTTAATAAATTTGAAAGTATCTGGAAGAAAACTTTAAACTTCCCAGAACCGTTGACGATTATAATTTAAATTCTAAAATATTGGCTAGGAGCTCAAGATGTGAAGCATACTCAAAAGTCCTAGCGTTTGAGATTCCTCCATTTCGAACGAAATCCACACTCTCCCAACCAGAGAACCTTTTCTAGGATTTAGGTTTCATGATATCCGAAAACTGACAAACTGCAGCATTAGATCCCGTCCCTATTCAGGTTTGGCGAAGTATAGCCCAATATGGTTGTGCCCTAAAGCCCTCAACAAACAAACCAGTCCTATTCAGTAAATATATACTCGTCATGCCAGATTTCAGGCGTATGCAAGTGGACATTATTTTAATCTAATTTCGTAGTAATTGAAAAGATGTGATCTAGAAACAGTTGACATTGACTCCCGGATCTGTATGAAATATCAGCAAATAATCCACACATGTCTTAATTTGTCTCAACTTCTATGGCATGTTAAAGGAAACACCAATGTATGCATTTTTTCTACTAATTATCATGGGGTATACAAAAAAGCAGCAGATATCGATTATTTTCGTATCTTTCATCACAAAGTTTCAAAAAAAACAATTTATTGGTTTTACTTGCAGAAAATCCATATAAAGCAACAGATCCGATAGATCTCGCATTCAGTAACATTATTAACGCACCTCCTGGAAGAATCGCCATAGCTTATTTTAATTACACTTACCCATCTTAATGAAGAGTGTCACTTGAAAAATTAATGAAACCCTGTTATAAACTATTCTTTTTCGGTTGTTTACACTGCCTGGTGGAACTTGGACTCAAATTTATCACCGATTTGCAATCATGAATAGAGAATTTTATGAAGCAACTTAACTAAACTTCTTTGAAACTTCCCAGAACATCTTGCATACGTATTTCAGAAATCTTAATTCGGCAATTTATAGCGGAGAACATTTAATTAGCCTGATTCCTTTACCTCTGTTTTCAATAAGCTGCGACTTGATAGTTTTCATATGGCTTACATGGTCGTGCTTATCATAACCTATATGACCGCCAAACATGAGAAAAATGCATGTTTTTATGCTTATAAACAAATTGTACTTTTGTAAAGGGAATTAAAGTAGTTCGAATTCTTCAAGCAATTAAATCTCGCCCTTTCGGAGTTGCGATTTTATATGGCTTGGTGCATCCTTCCACGTTAAAATTCTGCAGGTACTTGAATGAATGTATCGAATTATATTGGTT
>BGPR01030121.1:0-18864 GCA_013235015.1 Araneus ventricosus
CACATTTTTAATTTATATATTTTCAATTAATTTTGCTTAAAGCGCAAGGGTATGAATAAACATGAAAATATCAATCTGTTTTATAGACAAACGAAAAAGTGGACTTATCAGAAGAAAAAAAAAATTCGAAGTTTGCGTCTTTTTCTGATGCTTAACATAATGATTATCACAACTGAACTTATATCTGCTAAGCAAGATGAAAGGGAAACTGCCCCTCTGCTCAAACTAAGTGTACATCTCTCCCGTTAGGCTACGCTGCGATCGCGGGCATTTCAGAAGAAGCTACCAATGCTACAATTCTGTATGATGAATCGCAGGTAACGAAATTTAAAAACTCAGTTTCAAACAACTCTCACTCAACTCATCTATCAACCATCGGTAGAATGATTAACGCTGAATAGGGTCGCAAAAGCCGAACATACTAGGCGTCCGGTGTGAACCAGATTGGGTGGGAAGAGTGAGGCAGCAAATAATTTATTGACATCTAAAAGATCCGGAAGTATAGGGGGTAGAGAAAAAAATTTAATTAATAAATTAGTTAGTTTTCCCAAACTCTATTGCTTTTTTGTGATTCCTAATTTCAGGTAGCTAAAATGAAATAAAAATTTCATCTTTCCCTAAAAAATTAGGGGGCTACTGACCCTCCTCGCCCCCCCCCCGGACTCGCCACCTCTGGTGTGAACTATGAATGAGCACCCTCCCCAGATCGTAATCCGTCACAAAGCCTGCCCTCCGTTTCCAGTGCTATAAAAAGAAGTGTGACCTTGAGGAACCGTGGCAATGCGGGGCCGCCGCGACGAGTATTCATTCTATGGGCCTGGAACAGCCAAAGAGGGAGAAAGATCAAGCGATGGGAGCTGTACTCTTAACAGGTTGTTTACGTTCTTCCTCTATCTTTTTTCTTTCTAATTTATTTTATATAACTCTCAATTTTTGACTCAGAACTGGTGGTGATATCCATAAGTATTGATGTTAATAATTTAATCATTTTAAATAGATTTCAAAATAATAAAAACATAAAATATTGAAGAAATATGTTTTCAGAACTCTGTTTGAAATGTTTACATTTAACATCAGAAATTCATTATAGAGAATAATTTTAAAAACCATTTAAGTTATAATAATTCCTTTGGTTTAAATATGATTAAACCATTTTCAAAGCAATAGTATAATAGGAACCATTTCCATAGCAAAGCAAAAAATTTTGGAAACATCATTACTTTAATGTGAAATTGCGAGAAAAACGTATCAAGCGATTAAAAATGAAATAAATAATAAGTAAATAAAAAGTAAAGAGTTTACCCCCAAAAAACACTAGAGGACCCTTTTTTCTGCCTCTACTTATTTTAGAATTGCCTTTTCAGAGTTAGTTGTCTATAATTGCTTAAATGTATGTTCAAATGAACAAAATATTTCTGAGGTTGGTTTTTCCAGTTTATTTATTTATTTTTTCTTGAAATAGAAACAATTTTTGATGAATTTATCATTCTATGCACTTTTTCAAAATAAAACCTGTCTAATTGCTCGTCCTGGAACTCGGAAACATTTAATGACATAATAAAAAATCTTTCACACATTTAACAGCTGATTTAATTTGCGATTTTAAAAATGAATAAATAATAGTTCTGATATTTAAGAATTTGAATATCATAAATTCCAAGTTTTAATTCTCTGTAAAATATAAAATAAATTTTTGAAGAAACACAACTAATATAAAAATAACTGCCAATTTAATATTGCAATAATTCCTACTTATACTATCAAGCAGCAGTTGCATTTATCAAAAATAATGAAATTATTGTTTCTAAGCTTTTGCTTTTTATGCAATTATTTTAAAAATGGATATGAAAAAACGGAATACATTATCATCCCTAGGATTCATGTGAGCACTTAAGAGAATTATTTCTCTTTATTAGTAGTATTTTTCGAGTTATAATATAATCTGAATTTAATACAATTATTATAAAAAGTGAAACATTTTCTGCGAAAACTTTAACACACATAAATGGACCTCTTCAACGGCTACCTTTCCGAATGTTCATGTTGAAATATAGAGAATCAAAGAAAAATTATTCACGTACTGGCTATTCCAGGTTTTACTTTCTAATTTCTCTAAAAGCCTGTCACGTCATGTCCAGAAAAACAATGGGAAATTCTACAATGTTTAAAAAGAACAAGCAATGTCACAGGACTTGAAAAATAAAAAAAAATTTGCAAAATAAGGTGGTCAACATCGCCTATCAGACGAAAGCAATCAATCTAATTTAACACGATTTCTTGGATATATCAATAGACACCGGATCACCTTGTTCATACCCTCTACAGAAACTTTTATATATAGTCAGATAAGGCAACGGATCTAAAATAGTGGTAAAGTACCATTATTAATATCCCAGTAACCGGATGCTATGTTTGCATTACAGCGCATCTCTAAAACTGATATGTTTTCCAAAGCCGAATAGAGCAGTTCCATAGAAGAATTTAAAAATGTGATGTTTCGTAAAAAACTGCGTCGAATATTATATCTTTGTTTGTTACCAGGGCCGTTACAAAGAAAAGCGGGGCCTGGTGCAAAGTTTGTTACAAGCCTTGCAACAAATTCCGTGTAACAAAATTTGGATTTATTGCATTTTGGTATTTGTTACAGTGCTTAGATTGGAATAGGACTTAAGGAATACGTGACTATAATTTATACATAAGGAATATAGGAAATATAATTTTAAAAATAATGTTTGATAATTAAAATAATTTTTAACTCTACAAAACTTTAATTGCTAAAGTTGTTAAAAATATTATCCTGCTCGAAATCAATGAAGAAGTTAATTTAATAAATAGTTATTAAATAGTAAAAATAATTTTAAAAAGGCAAAGAATTAATCCTTTAGCAGTCGCAGGTACGAACGAGGTACTTATATCGTGCATCTTATTATATATTTATATGTGTTGTCTTACAAAAATAAATGCAACTTTTATTTATGTTATCTGTATTTATTAGATCAATACTAAATAAAGATTATATAAATAAAAATTGCACTTAAATCTGTAAAAGACCGATATAAGCATGTAATACGATGCAAAATACAGTGGCTAGCACAAGCTAACAATCAGTGCCGTTATGGTGTCACGAGCGCCATTTATCTGCTGAAACAGCAAATTTTCGACGCTTCTCTGAATTACTTTTCCGGAACTGTGACTCGTTTTGTGGACTAATCATTAATCCATTGAATTCTGAATTGTTCATTTAATGTATTATTTCTGAATAATCGTACTACAAAAAAATTATTTAAGAGCGGAACCACACAGCGGAGCCTCCACAGAAAACAGTCGCAATTACCTAATAGAAGAAAATTACATGCATGTTTGTAGCCCATTCTGGATGAATTAAATTATTCAAAACTAATATATACACTTATTATCGACTATCGAGTAGTATGTTACCGGGCCTCTTGCCCATTTAGTTAAACTTGAACAGTTTCCAATGTCCAGGGTAAAACGAAGTAAATGTACCACGTTCGAAATTCACCACTAGGAAAGAAACAGTAAGTTCCTATAGAAAATTTCGATGCTTTATTTCCAGCAAGATCATACTTCATAGGATCATTTCTATAGTATGATTAGAGGTTCACTCACCGAACCTCGCAGAAAACCCAACCACGATGATGCGAGATGGGGCTTCTTCCTGAGCGTGAATGTGGCTCATGGTGCTCTGAGGAGCTTCTCCCGCCATTGATGATCGCACTTCTGGCCGGTACGGTTAGGAGACGGAAGGTACTCGATCTGAGTGGTTCCTTAACTTCAAAAGCAGAAATAAGCACAATGTTCCATACTTCCGCTCAGCTTCGAGTGTACGACCTTCTTCTCAGAGAGTAATTTTTTTTGTCTAACTCCGAAAATACTTTGCGGGAGTGATTTAGCCCCGAAATCTATAATAATTTGGATTTCTGGGACAATCGGGAAAAACCTTTTAAAATTATGCTTGCATCTTTAAGCGTTAGGCAATTTTGTGGTGTATTAACATAGGCTTCTTTCCCAGAGTGAAACCGAACCCCCAAAACGATCGCAGCGCTACCAGTTCGCCCTTCTGAAATTACACATATATAAAGAAACTTTGATTCCCGCCTTTTCGTCGAAAGGAAATCCAAGGTCGGCGCAATACTTTTGTACACATGCCAACTGCTACGGATTGTCCGTAGTTTCTACGGATAAGATTAATATTTCACCTGGAAAGAGATTTTATAAAAAATGATCACAAATCTTTATAGTACCATTTTTTCCGCTTTTCTTCTGGTGAATTGGCCGGCAATTGTGCGCACTTATTAATGACCACTGGTGAGATAGGTGGAAAGAACGCCTTTGTTCAATCAGTATAATTCATCACCGCGACATCTTTTAAAGTTAAAGTAGCGCTATTGAAATTATCTAGGCTTTTTCTAGGTGGCTAAGAAGTCATCATTGGAATTGTGTACATTTACACTTATTTTGAACACATTCTCATCAAAATAAGCTCTATATTGAGAGTCTTCTTGCATTCTGAAATCTTTTTGAAGGTTCCAGAGGAGCCACAAATTACAAGATAAATGATATTGTACTGCGTTGGCTAATGACCTGAGAGGATGACCGCCTTGGTGAAACCGCACATGGTAGCTGGTCATATACGCTGATACTAATGTGTTTTTCATGGGAACAAGAGTTATTCATCGTACTATCGAGTAGGTCTTTACTAGACTCTGATCAGTACAGTATTCACCTTAGCGTGGAGAGTTTGCATCTCTTTGGTTAATGATTTCGCAGACTAAACTCATGAATTTGAGAAGCTTATTTTCTATTGTATCTTACTTTATGTAACGTAATTAATTATATTACTTTGGATATCTGTTTTAAATAATATTATTTAGCATAAACAATCTAACTCAATATTTTTTTTGGTTTTTCCTTATATTTTATTCAATGGTTGGATTTAAGTAAATTATAACTTTTTTGTTTTAATTTAAACGAGCCATGCTTTTTAATGAAATTATTACCTACCATTTGAGAATTCTCAAAGCACTCTGGTTTAATTGTGGACTTGCGCTAATATTGAAAATAATTACGCATTTCGGTGTTGGAGATATACCATTTTGCATTGCAGATTGACCGAATTACTGAGTGATATTGAACGTCAATTATTTTAATGTTGGTTTTAGCGGCATAACCCCAGATCGGACAGGCATAAGTTAGAATGGGACGCAAATAGGTGTTGTAAACAAGTAACTTCGTTTCCCTAGGCATTTTAGATTTCCAAGATATTAAAGAGAAAAGTTTACGCGCGGTGTCTCGGAATTTATTTTTAAGGTAGATAAAATGAGGTTTCCAAGTTAATTTGCAATCAAGAATAAGACCTAAATACTTACATTCCTGATTCTTAATGGGGGGAAAGCTGGAGTACCTACGCGCATTAGCAAACATAATAGCTTCAGTTTTTGAGACGTTGATTTCTATTTTCCATTTAATGAACCAGTCCTCAAGTGCTTTAAGATGACGATTTGAATATAATTGGGATTTTTGTTCCGGGCAAGTATTGCTGTGTCGTCTGCGTACATGCATAATAAAGTATTGAATTGTTTGGGAATGTCATTAATATACAGGGCAAAAAGAGTCGGGCCAATTTTTGACCCTTGTGCCACGCCTGCATTAATGTTTTTGGTGCTTGAGAGTTCATTCTTGACTCTAACTGCAAATTTTCTTTCTAGTAAATAAGAGTCTATTAGCTTAATAAGGTAGGAGGGGGTCTTGTAGTGTATAAGCTTATGGATAAGTCCATCTTGCCAGACCCTGTCAAACGCTTTCTGGATATCGAGGAAAACAGCCCCTGTTTTCTGTTTATAGGCAAACCCCTCTGTGACATATTCAACGACTTTAATAAGTTGGTGTGAGGTAGATAGTTTTTCACGGAAACCAAATTGTTAGGGACAAAGTACGTTATTTTCCTTAAGGTATCCGCATACGTTCGAAAACCCATTTTTGACCGAAAATCATAATTTTTTTTTAATGTCATATCTGAAAGCCTATTATCTTTAGTTTTCAAAATAGTTTTTATTTTACATCTATGATGATCAGAAGTGAAATTAGAGACATTTTAGTAGAACTTGACAGTTGAAAATGGAGTGGTAAATAATACGATAAAGAAGCATTTTTCATTGTTTTTACTTAAGATATTTAAATTTTATTGTTTATTTTTGTTTTGTACTATTTTACATATACCAGGTATTATTTTGAAATATTTTCAGTGTGAATTTCTTTGTTTTCTATGACATTGTTGCAAATTTAGGTAATTTGGAATCATTGCAGTATCTCGATTCTCCGTTAATGATGTAATTTTTGATAACAAACGTAGGAAAAGTACATAAATTGTACTTATGATCAATATCAATCACTAAAAGTATCTCTAGGTCAACTAATAGGCATTATAAAGTTATTTGACTGAAAAACAATATTCAAATCTATCGATGGCGGCTGAATGATACAAAACGATAATGACACATAAGACTCAAGAAAACGACTAAAAAAAATTTCGAATCAGAAAATTTTTAAAAATGTGCTAAGCTGGCAAAAACTAAGGACTAGCCTACAAAACTGGGGAGTATTGAAGAAAAATTCTTTTTTCTTCTCATCGTAAATTAAAAACATAAACTTTAAACTCATTTTTCTCGAAATGTGATTATTTGCAAAATTTTCATTTTTCAAACACGATAACTAAAATTCAACTTAAAATATCCGTCTCAAATTTGGCATACATATTATTTATTATATTGTCTAGGTAATGAACCAAAATATAAGTGAAATAATGCTCCATTAAAAAGTTATGTATCTTTTAAGGTTTGAAAAAAGGCCAAAATTCTTTAAAAATTCATGATTTCACACTAAAACTCTTATAATTTACATGTTTTTAGATACATTGCAAAACTTTTGCTTCAGGACCTAGCCAATAGTTTAAGGATTATATATGCTAAAGGATTTATGATTCTGATCATTTCTTTTTGAACGAGGGTGTTTGAAAAAAGGTCAAATTTAGTGCAAAAAAATCTAAGTTTTTTCAAATTTAAAAAAATATATTTAATTCATTTAACTTTTTTCTATGATTTATTAAGTTCTAACATAAATGTCATATAAAAATACAAAAATATTGCTTCAAATATCATTATTTAAAAAAAGGCCTCCGAACGTAGTCGGATACCTTAAGATAATTATTGAGTCGTTTTAGGATCAAGTGCTCAGCAATCTTGCTTAAACTTGGTAATAGGGAGATAGGTCGATAGCTGGTTGTATCTGTGGGGTCTTTCTCTGGTTTTAAAATCGGAACTACAGTGCCTAGTTTCCACCTAGTGGGAAAATGACCAAGGGTCATAATCTTATGGATAATTGTGGTTATTGTTAAAATAGAATGTAAGGGCAAGTTTTTAATCATTTTATTGTTTATTCCATTGATGCCTGGTTATTTATTAATTCGTAGACTTTTAATGCAGTCTAGGCCTTCAGATGGGAGAGGGGAATCAAAGTCTTTACAGACTGAATTCGCTTCGGTACGAAAGTGCATGACAGAGTCAGCGACTAATTCCTCAGTGTCAAGATTGGCAATATTGTTTAGAGTAAACTGTGTCTCAAGGCTTTCTGCCAAGAAGTTTGCTTTTTCTAAGTCAGTGTTAGCAATACCTCCCAGTCCATTAAGAGATGGAATGTTTTTAGTTTTCTTCTTAAAGGGGGTAACAAATTTCCAAACCGTGCCATCAGTGGCGTTGACATTCAAAAGCTCATTTGTGAAGGCATCGGTTTCAATTTTCTGATCAAGATTTTTAATTTGTTTGTTTAATTTGTTAAGTTTTCTCTTGAGGACTGGGCCACGGTAGGTTTGAAACATCTTCCTGGCAAGATTTCTCTCAGAATTCAATTCCCTAAGTTTACTCTCATGATAGATGTAATTTTCCTTAATTGGATTAGCAGTGGAAATCTTGGCATTAATTATTTCATCTTCAAGTCTACATACTATACTATCAAGATGCTCCGCCGTGTTTACAAAATGCGGGTTAATGAATTCAGAGTTTTTAAGAGTATCTTTAAATTTTTTCCAATTAGTTTTTAGTTTTCCAGTATATTTAGGGATCGAGTATTGCAGAAAGAAATTAAGCATAATTGGATTATGGTCAGAGCATAGTTCGGAAATAGAATGAATTTCATATGTATAGAGAAAATTTTTAACTATAGCGAAATCAATGGTATTTGCAGAGTTTGTGCCGAATCTAGTTGGGGTGCTTGGTACAAGGATTTCAAGTCCCGCCTGTAGAGCAAATGCTTTAATGGAGTTCCCTCTTGGGCAATCATAATTGCAACCCCAGGAGGTGTGATGCGCATTGTAATCTCCGCAGAGTATTTGATTGGGACTGATTTGCAATAAAACTTCAATATCAAAGGTGAAGATAGAAGTACCAGAAGTGGGGGGAACGTAAATCGAGGTTAATGTGATTGGATCCTGATTTTTAAAATTAATTGCAACAACACATGCCTCCACGTAACGTAGATTGGGAGGGATAATTTGATTATGTGGAATATTATTTCTGATTAAAATTGCTGTTCCACCACTGGGGTGTTGCGGATGTTGATTAGCTCTGTATGAGTAGTAGGAATTATAATTTGCCAGGAAGATTTTGCGGTCTGATCTCAGGTGGGTTTCTTGAAGGAGTATAGCATCGGGTCAGTACTTGTTTACAAATAATCTAAACTCATTGATTTTAGTTTTTATTCCATTTGCGTTCCAGAAAACAATTTTGAGCATCTTTGAGTTGAACATTACGGATCGTCGAGGAAGGCAGAACTGGCACAAGCATTCATTAGAAGTTGTAATTTATCTGCAGTATTGTTAGCATATTTCATTGCTTGCAAAGCTGCAATTAATTGTGGGGCTTCCTTCATAAGTTTCCTTAATTCTTTTAATGCAGTCATAAGGACTGAAAGGTCATTGTTACCCGATATTGCGGGTATTGGGGTATTATTTACATTACGCTCAATGCACGTACTTGCAAATGCTGCTGATTGATTGTTTACATTATTTGCTGGTCTATGCGCCGGTGGCGCCATCTGTTGCTCCGAATCCAGGGTATTAGCGCTAGTTCCGTTTGCTTTCTGTGCATATGAGATATTACTATTAACTAGGTACTTATTTGAGTCAAAGTTATTATTTCTATTTTTATGAGCTGTAGTTAATTTCGGGAATTCTGCACATCCTCTATAGGCAGCCACATGGCCAACTTGGTCGCAATTAATGCAAATAGGTTTCTCGATTCTTTGCTTAATTTCACATTCGATTGTTGTATGACTTTGGCCGCATTTTAAACATCTGGGGGTCATACTGCATAATTCTGCCGTATGATTAAAGCGATTACATTTAAAACATTGAATGGTTTTCTTTCTGCCCCTATATGGATAGACAGTAGTGCTCAGATGATTCAGGTTTTTGAATTTAAAAATTTCTTCAGGTTTGATCGAAATTTCGCTTTTCCCAACTTCCACAAGAAAGAATGGAAGTGGCTGCCTCGTCCTGAACTGGGTAACTTTGCAGATAACGAATCCGTGTTTCTTAAGACAATTTTTGATTACATCAGTATCATGGTCTAAGGGGAGATCCTTAATAACAACCTTTAATGGCCGTTTATCTATAGGGCGGAAAAGATAGTAGTCGAAGCCTTGCACTTTTAAAGTGCTTTGAACTTTTTGGTATTGCTCAATGCTAATAGTGAATATTTTTATGTAACCATTGCCGAATTTATTTTCGGTCGGCCCGCAAGTAGTCCTAATTACATCTAAGATATCCACGTAATTTTTTACATACTTCAACATTATTGGATTAATTTTACTTTTTTCTACCTTTCCAGGTTCCTCCGCAGCTTGTTTACTATTATCAGAATTATCATTTACCTCAATCGTTTCGTTAATCTCCTCAGAATTTAGCACTTCATATTTACTAGAAATTTCAATTAATTTAGCTGGGCTATTAAACAAATTACGCGCTTTAGCTATTTTACGCCTATTGGGAGAATTATATTCAATATCATGCATTTTATCCTCAACATCTGAATCAATTTTGCGAATTTCACAGTTTAGCTCAACACTGAAGAAAGACAATAAAACTAGTATTCATCAAAATTTAAGTTTTCAGCAAAGAACCATTTTAAATGGTAATTTTTATAAAATACAATCTTTATTCCTTATGAAGTTGATAAGAATTAAATAAGGCTAGAATTTCATTTTTTATTAACTTGCTTAACTAATTTATTAAAAAAAAATTAAGGTTTTCGTATGCTAGTTAGTACATGAACACGTTGGCAGGTTAAAAATAAGATAATATTTCCTTCCAAAAATAAAATACGATGACGAAGTAATGAGGTTATTTAATAATCTCTACAGTTCTCAACGACGAGAAATTATAGAGGCTCTACGACCCACAAATGGTCTTTCTTTATATTTTCATGACTCAAATATACTTACATACCAGTGCCTACCGGAGCGCCCTCCTTCGTATGTCGCAAACAGCAAGGTGATCATATAAATCAATCTTCACTGAACTTATTAGTAATTGTATACGTGCATATTGGTTGCATTTCATTTTTCTCATCAATTGTTTTAATGGTGTTTCTGAGTAATCTTAAATTTAACAGGAAGCAAACTAAATTTCAAATCTAAGCTCCGGATAGGCAGAAACTAACGCTTACATTTGCAAACGCTATATACAGTGGTAAAGAACCTTTCATTCACGAAATCTGATATAAATCCAACAAGCGTCGTTACTATGCAGCAGAATCAAGAACTTTAATGGCACCCGTGAATAGATAAGATCCAGTCGTTCGGCACATTTTATTTCTCGCTTTCTCCTGTATATAACACTAACAAGGCGTATTCCGTACAGCCTCGTTTTCTTAACAAATGACCTTGTGTTTTACTATAAAAAGACTTAAATTTAAATTTTATAGGACATATTTTATTTAATAAAGTGGTAAATAAATAATTTGTTATAAATAAAGGTTAAATACACTTTAACCTGGACATTTCATATTTCCGTGTCTTAACTTGTATTTATAAATTGTTTAAATATATAAATTAATGTATATTTCATAAGCGAATATTTAAAAAAATTATGGTGATGGCGATTTGCTTATCATTTAGATCTAACACATTTTAATTTATATTTTCAATTAATTTTGCTTAAAGCGCAAGAGTATGGATAAACAGGAAAATATCAATTGGTTTTATAGACAAACGAAAAGTGGACCTAACGGAACCAAAAAACAACATTAAAAAGTTTGCGGTCGTTTGAACTTATATCTGCAAAGCAAGCTGAAAAGTAAACTAACTCTGCTCTAACTAGTATACATCTCTCCCGGTTGCACTGCGATCGTGGGCCCTTCAATGGTTCCGTCTAGATCGAAGCTTTCACCAAATAAAGAGATTGATAAAGAGGTCACTTAAAAAAATAGACAAAGTTGTTCTACCCTCTGACACCTTTAATTAATTAAAATAATATTTAATACGCGAATAATATTGCAGAAATCCTGTGCTGGTCTTTGGGACGTGCCGCGACCTAGTAGCGGCCTCTAGAGTGAGCCGCCTCGTTTATAATAAATTATGCGAAATGGACATGTGAAGTAATAATTTAATTTTGATATTTAATTTTTAATGGTATATCTTATTGAAAACTATTTTAGTAATGATATATTAATATAATGTTATATAGCAATGTTCTTTTTTTCATATTTCGTATTTATTAAGTGTAATGCGAATTTAATAATATCTACGGAGCATTCCCTGCATAATTTCGCCTCATTTCCATTGGTGCACTGTCTGCACTCTTCGATTTGATTGGTCGGCGTACGAATTTGAATACTTTGTTTGGAATTATTGGTCATTTACCAAACGATTTTTTTTCAATAGCCGTTCGCTTCTCTTCTAAAGATTTTCGTTCATTTAATTTGCTGATTCTCTTTCTCTCTGTTGCTGATTATGGCTTCCAAATATTGAACAAGGAATGCTTTTCCTGGAAAAAATGGTTCCTTTGCTATGTTTCATCGTCTTCAGACGTCGTGTTTTTCCTGTGTTCGTGCTTTCCCTGTGTGTTTCGTTTCTCAATGAAAAAGCGAAGGTACGAGGGGCCCGCTTTGATGATTAAGTTTTAAAAAATCTGCCCGGTGCACGCTTGCAATGCCGAAGGCATTATATGCTCAATCTCTCGTTTTGAGATATCGTATGCGCAGAAGACCTATAAAAAACTCACTGCACATCTTAAACAGTGTTTGACGACGGCAAAGAAAATTGGCCAGAAAATAATACTCACATTAAACTCCAGGTTTACCCCGATCATTTATAAATTTAATGAAAATCTTTTATTATTAAATAACTGTTTTTAGTTTAATTTTAACTATTTTTTTACTCTATCGTAAGTTTTAGTTTATAACTTTCTAGTTTACGAAGCTTCTAGTTACGAAATTTTCCTTGGAAAATCATAATCAATGAATTCATATTCGGAAGCATTATTTTTCGCATAAAAAGAATTTCAGTAAAATAACATGAAGAATAAAGTATATAAAACGAGATAAAAACATTGAAGCCGAAATTGTTTTAATATGCGATGATCGACGGCGAAATAATGCTGGGCGGCTCCTTTTTACTTTCTCGTAAACGAAGTATACAAAGGGAAAATATTGTAATCGTCAAAACATTCGAACTCTAGATTTTGACGAATCTCCACGTTTTACACCTCCTCGAGTTCGGAAAACACTACTCTAGAATTATGTCTGTATCCAAGTCGGATTTCCTGTGCCAACAAAGAGGTTAAGTGGTAAAACCGCTGAGCTGAAATTTTACAAAGCGTTCCGATGAACTTTGACAGATTAAAACATGAAGTGTAAGAATTTCTATAAATAAACTTCGCTCTGACTCGAGTTCTATCCTCACATGCCTGTGCCAGCTGGTTCTTAACTTCCGATCATTGATATGGTTAGAAAAAAGTAGAATAACAAGATATACTGACCAAATAAATTTTGAATGAACAATAAATTTTTAAATAATAATTAAAATCCCCGTCGGTAAGCCGGAAGGTAAATGTAGATTCCTTTTGTCTTAACCCATTAAACACTGACGTTGCGAAAACGCAACATTAATTTCTGAATTTTTTTAAAGATATGCTCTACATTTTGTATGTCCGAAGTAATATTTTTTATTTGATTCTCTATACTTTAATTGTTCGTAATACATTTTTTTGTTTCCACATTAGTTGAATTTTAACACCTGCAAAAATATTACTTTCTTTACTGGTGTTTTTGATAGCGGAAAAAAGTCTACTTTCAAATAATAATTGTAGATGGCAGCACGTTTCTTCTTCTTTTCTGTTGAGATGTCTCCTCCTTCTCCTCAAGTTGCAAGTGCGAGCTATGTAACATCCACAAGTTGCATGTTACCCTCTTATATAAAGAAATAATACCTCTCCTTCTTCCTACTCCTACCAATACTACTTAGATGCTCTCTCGAACAGATCCCCACTGGTACAGGTGGCTTGTCACTCGTCTTGCATCCGGATAGCCGTGGTTCGGTCCCTGCCTTCGGTTTGTTTTTGCCAGCGTCAACAAATGTCTCCTTTTGCCTTCCTTATAATTTCTTTTATTTAAAATTTCGAAATTCTCACCCCATGTCATTTGTTTTTTATCCTCTCCTTAAAATGGTTTAGATCTTGCTTATCACATCTTGTGTTTTATTTAATTGCTCTACTTATACAAAATTTCTTAAATTTGAAATTCTAAAGCTGAAAATATTCTAACTCAGCGATTCCTATGAAAAGTGCGTGTATTTTCCAAGAAGTAAAGAATCCTCTGATATAGTAAAGATCAGCATTTATTCATTCAAATAATTGCACACAATAATGACTTCACATGCTTAAATACAGAACTATATATCTAAATTATTAAATCCTGTATGGAATGAGAGAATTTTTATATCGGATTTTGAAATTTTTATGATAAATATATGCACAAATTAAAGAAAAGAAATATCCAATCATAAATCCGTTAGTTTATTTACAAAGTTGTTTATGAACAATTTAGTCTATGCATTATTTATAGCTGAGGAATACAGCTGAAATCTATGTAGTTCTTTTATTCACCATGTTAATAATTCATTAGTAACAGTTACATAGATGGCAGCACGAGACAGCCTGAAAGGAAAATGGCCGCTACCGCTACAAGATTTGTCTACAGTTTGCTAAAAGCTCTTACTACTTTCACAGTTTTATGCACTTAAAGTATTCCTGTTTTTGCTTATTTTTCAAGTGACAGTGTTCGGGTCATTTTTGGCACGTTTACGGCTTGCGCCAGCATCATCATCAAATAATACACCGAATAAAGCACAAATGATATTGAAACAGTTTAGCAGTATGTCAGATGTAATTTAAAGTTGAAACAGAAGTCTTCTGCAGAAAGGTATGTTATTGTTTTACTTCTCTGAATAGTGCAAAATGAGGAAAGTATTTTATATTAACCCTTTGGGTACATTTGACGAGTAAGACTCGTCGTCTGCTTACTTGGGCGAAGTTACGGTGGACGAGTCTGATGGATTAGCACAAGAGGGAACTAACGGCGTAAAAATTATTTTAAATTCTAATTAGATTTTTATTTATTTAAGTAAATAACAAAGGTGCCGTTAACCCTTCCCCGCGTGGCTAAAAAGATTCGAACCTACTGTTACCCAGAATCCAATGACTATCAGAAGTTTTTTCATTATAGTGGTTGAAAAATATCTAGGTAAAAAATGAAATTCAAAGAGATGCGTACCGAATAAAATGCATGTATCACACACTTCCATTCTTACCGGCTCAAGGATAAACTGACGTAATTCGCTACTCCGTAATGAAATTCCGTTCCTTTCGCGTGCACAGAAGATTGCTTCCAGTGTGCATGCGCGTGGAGAAAAGGAATAAAATGAAGCCAAACATGGAAGCAAGAGATACAGATTAACTCTACTCTCTTGTTTATGTTTCAATAAACATGTGTATTGTAATTACCTATGATTAGAAGAAAAGAATCATATAAACTGGACCACAATTTTAAATTAACTAAAATAAAGTATAATGATCACTAAATAACTTAAATATGATATATATTTGTACAGATATCACATGTTATCCAAATTCCTATTTAGTTAATGTACAGACACATTAACTAGCAATTTCCATCTCTCTTCATTTGCAGTATAAAGATTAAATCAATGAAGTATAAATTATTCCAGTGCAGTAATATACGGACATTAAATACAGGGAGATTGTTATAAAGAATAAAATAAACACATTGTAAAGGAAGAAAAAAAATTCTTAGAATGAGTCCCAGCGCCATCCGACATGTAGCCTCATTCCTTTCGCGTGAAATTTCCTAAAAGCATTTAGAAATGAAAAACATTTTTCAAGATAACTTGAAAGACATTCATTAAGATACCAAATAACCTGACTTATTTAAAACTTGTTTGTTATGTAATTAAATATGATTAGAAGAAAAGAGTCATTAAAACAGGGCCACAATTTTCAATTAACTAAAATAAACTTTAACGATCACTAAATAACTTACAATACACATGTTTATTGAAACATAAACAAGAGAGTAGAGTTAATCTGTATCTCTTGCTTCCATGTTTGGCTTCATTTTAATCCTTTTCTCCACGCGCATGCACACTGGAAGCAATCTTCTGTGCACGCGAAAGGAACGGAATTTCATTACGGAGTAGCGAATTACGTCAGTTTATCCTTGAGCCGGTAAGAATGGAAGTGTGTGATACATGCATTTTATTCGGTACGCATCTCTTTGAATTTCATTTTTTACCTAGATATTTTTCAACCACTATAATGAAAAAACTTCTGATAGTCATTGGATTCTGGGTAACAGTAGGTTCGAATCTTTTTAGCCACGCGGGGAAAGGGTTAACGGCACCTTTTTGGGGAAGTATACGAGAAAGTTTAGGGGAGAACACTCCTGCTGGTTTAGACTGTTTCCTTTATTTAGTAAACATTTCTTGAGTTTTTTTTTAATATTTTCTCTACTTTTGTCTGCTTTTGCGTAGATCGCGACAGTTTCTTCCCTTGAGAAGAATGGAGATGAATTTAAAAAACTGTCTCAAACCAAAACATATCCATCGGAATGATATGAAATCTCATGGGAGATAACCGAAGTCCATTTCCTTTAAACTGTGCAAATTTTGAAGTTTTTTGAAAAATTTGCAGGGCAGGTGGTTGAAATATGAAAAGATTTTATGAGTATAAAATGAAAATAAGCGAAAATGTTACATGAATAACTTTAAATCTTAACATAAATTACACAAAATAAATACGAGAACTATTTCTCCTTTTTTATTCAACATTTTCTTGTTTTGCCGCCATAACTTCTAACCATCGTTGTCTCAGACTTATAACCAGCGGAGTGGTCTCCCCTAAACTTTCTCGTATACTTTCTAAGTGGAGATTCGTCAAAATCTCGAGTTCGAATTTTTTTGACGATTACAATACTTTCTCTTTGTATACTTCGTATACGAGAAAGTAAAACAAAAAAACAAAGAAACCTAAAATCAAATATATGTTGCCACGTTTCAAAAAAATATTACTTTGAAGAAATTCTGGATGTGTCAAAGCAAAAATCATAAGCGAAGGAGAGGCTGAAAACAATAATATAAGGAAGTTAAGTCACGATGATTATCAAAAGAAGGAAAATTCTTAAACATGAGTTATGACCCGGTTGAGAACACGATTCTCTGTTAGAAGATGACCTGTGTCCTCGTCCTATCCTTTCTTCTCTTTTATATTTATTTTGTTTCAATTTTATGTTGTATTTCTGTATTCTGTGTACAGGTCAAAATGACATAACATTGTTTTCTATTTTAAATGCTTGCTTTAGACTGTAAATTACACTTCTTCTTTGATGAATAATTTGAATTATATTATGGTCCAGATATCGTTCGAGTAAACATGGTCATGTGCATAGCTAAGAAAAGCAAGGATATTAAAGTGTACTACGTTATGTTCTATTCTGCCTCGTATTTATATTCACGTCTGATTATACTTAAGCAAAAAAAAAAATCCTTGAAACATTTGCAAAACACGGTTTCCTTAATGTCGAAATTCCGATTTAATTTTAATAAATGAAAATTCTAATTGAAACTTGAAAAAAATTGACTCCGACTTGCACATTCCTATCCTCTAAATCATATTCGAGCTGAATTTGGTAGCTCAGGGACCAAGAGGCTTTCCTGTAGATTGACACACACATTCGTTTTTATTATTAGTAGAGATAAGTATGACAATGGCATGCGTTTTTTCTTTTCCTTTGTATACTCGCTTCGCATTGAGTCTTCACTTAATTTCTTTTCCCCTCTTGTGATAGGCGCAGCAAAGCCATATCTCGCTCTTGTGCCACTAAATCCCAACAACCAACCAACCCCCTCTGGAATAACCACGTCGTTGAAATTTTCCTTGGAAAATCATAATCAATGAATTCATATTCGGAAGCATTATTTTTCGCATAAAAAGAATTTCAGTAAAATAACATGAAGAATAAAGTATATAAAACGAGATAAAAACATTGAAGCCGAATTTGTTTTAATATGCGATGATCGACGGCGAAATAATGCTGGGCGGCTCCTTTTTACTTTCTCGTAAACGAAGTATACAAAGGGAAAATATTGTAATCGTCAAAACATTCGAACTCTAGATTTTGACGAATCTCCACGTTTTACACCTCCTCGAGTTCGGAAAACACAACTCTAGAATTATGTCTGTATCCAAGTCGGATTTCCTGTGCCAACAAAGAGGTTAAGTGGTAAAACCGCTGAGCTGAAATTTTACAAAGCGTTCCGATGAACTTTGACAGATTAAAACATGAAGTGTAAGAATTTCTATAAATAAACTTCGCTCTGACTCGAGTTCTATCCTCACATGCCTGTGCCAGCTGGTTCTTAACTTCCGATCATTGATATGGTTAGAAAAAAGTAGAATAACAAGATATACTGACCAAATAAATTTTGAATGAACAATAAATTTTTAAATAATAATTAAAATCCCCGTCGGTAAGCCGGAAGGTAAATGTAGATTCCTTTTGTCTTAACCCATTAAACACTGACGTTGCGAAAACGCAACATTAATTTCTGAATTTTTTTAAAGATATGCTCTACATTTTGTATGTCCGAAGTAATATTTTTTATTTGATTCTCTATACTTTAATTGTTCGTAATACATTTTTTTGTTTCCACATTAGTTGAATTTTAACACCTGCAAAAATATTACTTTCTTTACTGGTGTTTTTGATAGCGGAAAAAAGTCTACTTTCAAATAATAATTGTAGATGGCAGCACGTTTCTTCTTCTTTTCTGTTGAGATGTCTCCTCCTTCTCCTCAAGTTGCAAGTGCGAGCTATGTAACATCCACAAGTTGCATGTTACCCTCTTATATAAAGAAATACAGTGGTACCTCCGAAAAGCGGACAGTCACGGGACCTAAAGTTTTGTCCGTTTTTAGGAGGTGTCCGCTATTGGGGAGGACAAACTTTTTATAAAAAGTTTTTTCACTTCTGTTTGATATATGAAACATATATTTTTATCTTGCTTGTTAAGAATAATTTTGAAATGTTTAAAATTTGAAAGTTTTCAAAAATACCTGTCCGCTATCCAGAGAATAGCATGGATTGTCCTATATAGAAGGACTGGGACTGTAAAATGTCCGTATAGGGTGTCCGCTATTCAGGGGTGTCCGTTGGGGAGGTACCATAATGACCTCTCCTTCTTCCTACTCCTACCAATACTAGCTGAATGCTCTCTCAG
>BGPR01030122.1:0-18863 GCA_013235015.1 Araneus ventricosus
GTTTGTGCAAAGCTGTGATAAACAAGAGACGTGGAAAGTTAAGCAACAACATTGTTCTCTTGCACGACAATGCAAGACGTAAAAAGGCACGCACAACACAAGGTTTGCTTCGCAGTTTTAGATGGGAGATCTGACAGCACCCATCTTACTGTCCCGATCTGGCGTCCTGTTACTTTTACGTGTTCGGCAAGCTCAAAGAACATTTGGGTGGAAAACAATTTTCCAACGATGTCCAGGTTCAGACAGCTGTTCTAAGCTGTCTCCAGGACCAAGGAGCGATTTTCTATCGTCAGGTCATCGAACGATTAGTGCAACGTTCCGACAAATGTCTGCAGAGACTGGTAGGTTATGTAGAGAAATAGTTTAGTGTATGTGTGTTATATTGTATTGTACCGCACTTCTCAATAAAGTGTTTTTTGACCTACTTTGTTTGAGTGTAACTTACTTTTTGAACGCTTCTAATATTATGACACATTCGTTTAATTTTGAAAACTGATTAAACAAGAACTTTATTTCAGAATAAGAAACCTGGGTTATTGAAAGGAAACACAAACATACATTCTCAAATTATGGAATATACATAGAAGACAAGTTTCGAAATTTTTTTAGTTAATAACGAATGCATCTATAGAAGCAAAATATGATTTTTATGTTAGCGTTCACATATATATATATATATACGAGAGAGAGAAATTTCAGAATAATAAGGAAATTTTGCTCTTAAGGCTTATTTCTATTGCATATATAATTAAGAAAGTAGTTGTGTGGATTTAAATACTTCAACACATTATTCATATTCAATTAAATCACAATAATTTAAAAGAAAAACTCATCCAAAAATCGGCAAATTAAACTTCATTAATTAAAACAAATACTAATTTTCTTAGCATTGATTACTAGATGCTCTACACAAACCCTATGTCTCCAACAATTTACGGCCAGATAAATAGACCTCACGCTGAATTAAACACGAATGTAAAAGCGTGATAATTTTTGCCAAACTTTTCATGTACATAAATTTAATGAAATACAGATATTAAACCCTAAATGAAACTCTCAAATATGAACAAGTCGAAGGTCTGATTAAGATGAAACTTTATTACAGATAACAGAAATTGGGTAACATCAGATGATCATCAGATAATAATAAAAATTGTGACACAAATACGTAACATGTTTTCACTAATTACTAGATAATGATGCACATTAGATTAGTAACAGAACAGAAATACCCAAATTTAAGAGCATTCCATTCATGTTTAAAAAATATAGAATATCAATAATGAGTTTAAAAAAATGTATAGTTTAAGAAAAGAGCAATTTATGCGCATTACTTCAAATTAAAAGTAAATTTCCTAAATGCACAGCTAATAAATTCAACTTTAGCTTAACTTGTAATTTGAATGAAAAAATTAGCAAAATTATTTTCTTTTTTTTATTGAAGAAACTATCTAAACAGAAATGACGAGTAGAAGGAGGAAAAGATTCTTTTCTCAATTGCTTATCAGTTTGTAAGTATTGGTATCATGCTTTTATAACGCTACGACATGGCGGGGACATCTCTTTGTGGTACCATATTTTGATAAATACTTTAGTAACTGCATCTAATATACAACTTTGTATACTTTCTTAAAATCTAATCCAATTCGGATGTTCTTAAGTCAATTCAGCTAACTGGATTAAGCAGAACCCATGGAAGAAAACTGTCCTTAGCCAAATATATACAAAACCTTTCTTTCTCTCTAATTTTTTATATCACATACAAATAAACTTTAAAACAATAGTTTGTACGATTTTTATATAATGAAACATTGAATTAGAAAAATACCAAAAGAAATATTATATTACGACACGGCAGAGAGCCAGAAATATTTAATACAGCTTACGTGTTGGACATCGGTAGCGTTCTTAATATCAGAAAACGTATAATATTCAATAATTTATGTGTTAGTTTGTTAGTTATATTGACGTCCCGATTTGAAGCAACACGAGCGTTATTTTGGGACGGACCTCGTAATTTTGAGCCGCGGTCAGACGACGGGGACGACACCTGAGTTAGCACCTCCTTCTCCGAGCTTCCGCGCCACACCAGCGTGAGGATGTTTAATTTAGGGCGCAGCAGGACCGATACACGACGGATTTGAGGGTGGATCAAGTTCCGAGCCTGGAACCCTGCGGTCTTTTAGGCCACCGCTGCCTCTAAATTTATGGGATATAAGCATAGGAAGACATTTCTACGTGTATCGATGAAAATTTAGGAATGATAATAACTTTCCAAAATTCTTTAAATGTCTATTAGTTTGCCTTTTGGTGAAAAGAAAATACAACGAAATGTAAAACTTTCATTTCAGAACATGATCATGTTGAATATATTCTCACAGATGAATTGAAACGCAGTATTGTGTGACTTAAGTCCCAAGGAAAAATAACAATGGAAACATTACAGAGGAAAGAGTGTAATCCATACGATTCTAAAACAGTAAAAAAAACTTTAAAAGGATTTGCTGCACTCCTTGAGAAATCCTTGATGTTTAAGTTCTAAAGAAGAACCAGACAAACTGCTCAGAAGGAGACTTCGAAATTCTTTAATATCTTTAATATTGAATGAGAGGGAATTCTTAAAGTCCTTTTCTTCAGAGGAAATGGAAAGATTATATGCTTCAAAAACCGTCTGAAAGAGCAAGAATGAAAGTGTAAAGGTAGAAAAAGTTAAAGTACGTACCATGTGTAATTACTTTCAAATCATTTTCCCTTCTTTTCTAAAGAAGATTAGAGGCACATAATCCTATTCGTAATACATTTAGACGTGAATTAAACTTTGTACGATAACTGCTATATTTTTGTCCTTGGTAGAACTGCATGTGAGTATTTCACAGCTTTAATAGCTACATTTACTTAATCCATTTTGTTAATATCCATGCAGAAGCTTTCTTTGTAAGTATATGTTTCGGATTTTTGCGAGTGGCAAATCTGATAATCACAGAAATCAAATTTTATCATTGTGAAATTCAGATAAAAAATTTTCCATAAGAGTTCGATAAAATTCATCTTTCTTTGATTTGAATGAAACATGTTCGGATAAATGCAATTATGAGATAATAACCTGGACTTTTAAAATTTCCTAATTCTACAGAAATAATGTCGTTGAATCATGGATTTAAAAAAAAGAGAGCGCAGCATTTCAAAAATTCTGATTCGTACAATTTTGTGGAAAAAATATTTGCTTCATCTATCTTAACTTTTAAGTTTATATATATATCTTAACTTTTAAGTTAAGATAACTTTTAAGTTTAGATAAATGAAGCAACCATGTCTCCGCGAGCCTTCAAATATTACTGTTAAAAACACAAGCTCTTATTTATGAAGTATATTCATTTCATGTGAATTCATGAAGTATATTCATTATATGTGAATCATCATAATGTTTTCTCTGAGTACTCATAGTTTTAATAACTTTCGGATGAGAAAAATAAAATAAATAATAAATTTCAGTATTAATTTTGCTTTTCTTTGTTATTGGCTTTCATTTTATATGAAACTAGCTGATGCCCGTGACTTCGTCAGCATAGTAATACATTATTGGTTAAAATATTTTCATATCTTTGTGGTTTTAATGTAAAAACTATTTTTAAATGAAACAACATAATAAAATCCTTTATCTTATCTGAATTGGTTAATTAAATTGAAAATGTCAAGTAAACCAACAATTTTTAATTTCTCTATAAGTTACTAATAATGTTTAAAGAATGTCATGGAATTTAATTAAACATTGTGGTGTTTCAGTTTCATTTAAGTTGATAAGCATTCGACGGAATTCCAGCAAAAAACTTACAATTTTCCGCACCTTTATTTTTAATAAAAATGAAAAAATTTGTTCCACAAAAGATTTTTAAGATCTGGTAGTTTCTCAAAATATTAGAAACTGTCCCAAACGATTTTTTAAAAATGGATAAACCAATTTTTTTCATTAATTATTAATATTTCTAAGAATGATGCCAGGCAAATCTACTTTTAAATCTCCATCCACCATTAAAAGCTGTAGTTAAGTTTTGAATCAATTTTTAATTAAAACGAAATATCAGAACAATTTTCAAGATAATGAGATATTTTTAATATCAGTAAGATAAAAATGAAATCTTATTTAAATATCTCTCTTTCTTAAGTTTTGGCTATTTTATAATCAATTTACTAAACAAATCTTGAGCAACGTCATGTTATTTTCTTGCGCAACATAAGCACAGTTTTTAACAAATGAAAAAGTCAGAGCTTGAAATTTCAGTGAGGTATTGACGTTTAGTACCATACAGAACTCCAGACCTCTCCTGCGCAAAGCCCTTGAACCATCGCAAATTGTTGTACACATGTAGCGGAATCGAATCATAAGATTCGGACCTTGACTCTGACCACCATGCTGCTGATGTTCGTCGTGCCTGACTCGTCATAATTGTAAACCAGGTTGTGGCAACTTAAAGATTTGACCGCCAGAGGAGTATATGAGGAGTTCAACCGAGACCTCTCTCTCTCTTTTGCTTTTTCTTTCCAGGTTGTCTACACCCGGTTCCTTCGGTGATTGATGTTTTCTTCACTCGTGTTTTGGAGTCCATGGGCTTACCCTAACATCCTGAAGCGTCATGACATATCATTTATAATATTGTTGTTTGTATTAAATAAATTCTTTTATTCATCCAGCAGGGCCTTCTGAAGTGTGCGACCTATACCCCCACGTGCACCACACACATGACCCACAACACCAGCTCGAATTTTAGCCATCATTTAACCATCAACATATACCAGATTCGACACTTTAATTACAGAACACCACCCCAGTGGCCGCGAACGAGCGCATCGATAGGTTTGGAATGGTGGTGTCTGAGTACAATCTACTACCCGCTAACGTCACAAACCACTCTCGCAGGCCTAACGCTCTCGTTGGAGACCTCCAACCCGTTCCCCTTGACCATAGGGACACGCAATGTCGAAACAATCACGTGCCCTTAGACATCATTCTCTGTCAGCGTCACCGACCCCTACTTGGGCCAAACAACATCGCCGACCCCTACTTTTGCCAAACATCGTCACTGACCCCTACTTGAGCCCAACTTCTACAACTCCACCAAACTAATTTCAACTTTCAACTTCACAGAACTAACATCTCCACAACGTAGAAACGAACAAGGCAGGAAAAGAGAGAAAATACTGACTTCATCTCGTTAACTACTGTCACCAATCGGGAAATACTTCGCCTCCTCAACAACAACCCAAAAACAAATTATTGCTACGTCAGTCAACATTGACTTAACAGCAAAAAAAGACAAAATTCTATAAACTCAGGGAACAAAACCGAGGTTTCCACGAGAAGAGAACAAAGGGATAACTTTTCTCCGCAAAAGTCAACAACAAGTGCCACTACATCACACCACCATTCTTGAAATCCAACAGAGGGATTTGCCTTCACGCCGTCCCAAGTGAATACTTTACCAAACATTGTCAAAACAAAGGGTTAACCCTCACGCCACCAAACGTGAAATAAAAGACACAACTTTTAAACAGAGACACAATCTAATACTACAATCAAGTTGACCCGGACTTTGAAACTTGGATTTCGGTTTTAGGACTTTGGATTTGGACTTCGGATTACTGACACCTCAAAAAAAGACTAACAACTCCAATTTCCAACGGTGAACTAAACACACCACTCGAGGAAGAAAACAAAAAAAACAAAACAGAGAGAAAAGAGCCCTGGGCACCATGGGATTGGGACACCCGTTATCCACCTAAAGAAGGCGGACCCCTGTTGGTACCAGATTGTACAGGGCAGGGAAAGGAAGAGGCTCGAGCCGTCAACGCGCATTTTTACTATTCTGCAAGGGGTCTGTAATCCGGCGATGACAACAATTTTTACATGCATAAATTACGTAGAAGTTTTAATTTGAATATCCGACGTTCAATGCCCGGTCTAGGAGGATAAAAAAATACTTTTAATCAGTAAGTAGAATACAGCTATTAAATAAATGCATAAGAATTAGAAAGTGTTCGTAAACGAAGAATAGAAAAGTTGGAAGAAACTCGTTCTCGTGAGATCAATTTGAGCGAAAAGGAGAGATCTGAAGCAAAAAGCGATGTGTTTGTTTCATGTCCGCCATGTTTTTAGAGAAACAAAATAGGAAGCTACTTTGAACTGCTATTGAAACGAACTGATAACGCGCGCGCGCACTGCATTTAATTTTATATGTTGTATTATATAAATCTGGCATTTTCTTTTTTTTATGTAAGAATATTGTCTGAGATCTAAAATACAAACTCGTATTCTCACTGTTTGTAGCTAGTTTTTTTTTAGTCAGAATTTCCTTAATTATTTTTTCTGTACATTATTGTACATAATATATGATGTCTGTATTATTAGTTCCAGTTGAATATTCTTTCTTGAATAGGAATTCTGGTACTGGAGTTGCGTTATTACATCGGAATTCAAACAACTACAAAGTCTGGGGGGGGGGGGAATTTTTTTTTATATTTTCTCAGTATCAACAACAAAAACACATTACAAATTTTTACAATGGAAATATATACACAGACAGAGCACCTATTTATAATAATTTACAATGGCTTTATCAAAATATGTCTCAAAATATCGACAGGAATAACTTTCAAAACGCAACTCACCATTGTCAGCTCTCAGTTAATAATGTTTTCATCCTTATTGTAATCTGTGAAGAAGCTCTTCCGAGTATACTAAAAAAATCGCAGCAGACGATAACAATAAAAGCATCGAAAATAAAAGTAAGAAAAAAGGAATGCAAACCAATATTCATTTTATAACTTTTCGTTTTAGTTTAAAACACTTTTATTTAACTTGTCTTGTTTCACTTTCAAATCTGCATTTTTAATCGATTTTTCATTTCTCTTCTGATGCACTGGAGTTTCGACATTTTGTACACTTATGACAATACACTATTTTAATACTTTCAGAAATTAAGTAAACCTACTGATATAATTTTCTGATTCCATATGGCTCATGCCACTTAGTAGTGACTTTGATTAAAAATGTATTTCAAAATACCATAATATTTATAAAAATCAATTATAGATTAAAAAGTAAAAAATGATTAATATAGGAGAGATCTCTACTTTATAGTACACCATTAAAAGTATATATCTAAAAACAGTTTTAATTAAATTTATTTGATCATATGATTTAGATGCATTGCACAGTTTCAGGTTCATGATGGGAAATCTGTAAATATAAAAATGCATTTACCTAATCTAACATTTAACATCAAGCATACATTTTTTTAAAATTGATATTTGATTAATGTCGATATATATTGAAAACATTTTTACTCAAGATATATTTCTCATCTCCACATCTCTTAAAATTTTTACAAGAAAAACCAAATTCTATTTTTAGACTATGTTTTCATCTCTGAAGTTTAAAAAATTTGGATTAATTTTAAGATATTTCTTCCTAAAAATAATGCGCCTTTCTAAATCAACTACATTGAAAAAGAAATCATTTATCTGCGAAAGACATCTTCATTTTCTAACAATAAGAAAATTACCTGAGATGAATTCAGGAAATCTGAAACTTTTCCACAACGATCCCAATTTTCCTTTCCCCATTTCGTAATTTAGGATATCGGAAGTGGAAACAACATTTCTTGCTTTCTCAGAAACGCAATTTATAAAAACCGGCAGGAAACTACGCTATGAACTTCTTGCGAAAAATATTTTTTCTGTAACATATTTTTTGTCGTTAGTAAAGTAAGAGAAAATTTCTTTATCCTTTTTATTTTATATACTTCCCTAGTTCTTTTACAGAAGTTCCTTATCCTTTTTTCATTTTATAGCTTTCTGTCTTATTTCTCTTGCACCGCCCAAATAAATTACGAGGGCTGTGGGTAAGCCATATAAAGAAAAAAACCAAACGGAAAAATTCGCCGTATGTGGCAGAAAAAATGTGTCGAAAATAATCTGAAGAGCAGTGTTTTGCCCATTTATTAGAAATATTAAAAATAAAACGTAAGATCTTCCTTTATAACTAAACAACGACTTTGTCTTGTTAAGTACTTTTATTGTATAATATATATTCCAAAGAAAATGATGGTTTTTAGCTCAGAATTCATTTATTTGCATATAAGTGGCCTCTTTAAATAAATGACACAGCTATATAATGCTTTTCGAATATTTTCACAGACTTTTTTTAAATGTCTGTTGTCGGTGAAAGTTAAGATAATATACTAAAAAAATCGACCTATTAGTCTGTAACATTGTAGGCTTAGGCTTGATCCGTCTGTCTTGTCTTCGTTTCGCTTTATCTCATCAGTCCTTCTGCGCGCAATGATTTTTACATCTCGCAATTTCCAGATACTATGTCAACCTAAAAATATTATTTTGCAAAAAAAAGCTTTTGGTGATTTCGTGAAGTTAACACGAAATCACCAAAAGCTTTTTTATTTATCTATCTTCGAGGGAGACACGAATCTATTACGTGTCTCTCCCGCGTCTCAATTTTTTCTCTCTCTTTTCGCTCAGTTTGGAAATAAATTAATGGTAAAAAATACCTTGTCTTCTTTATCTTTAGAATGAAGATTCAGTGCTGATGTGTCTTAGTGAAAGAGTTTCATCTTTCTGACTGGAAGGCCACGGGCTCGAGACTGGTTCCAACGAAAATTCGCTGCTTACACGGTTCGTGTGCAGAACGCGGAGGCCTAGTGGTAAGGTTTAGGTTTCGGGGCCCGAAGGTTCCATATTCCAAACCCTGTTCCACTCAATATCCGTCATCTATGTGAGCCTGGTGCACGCTAAATATGACGCCGTGGATCAAACGTTCTGCTCCTGGTGTGATGTAGAAGCTTGGGAAGAGAGTTGACAGCTCAGATGTCGTCCTCGCCATCTGACCGCGGTTCAAAATTTCGAGGTCCGTTCCAAAATAGTCCTCGTGTTGCTTCAAAATGGGACGTGAATATAATTATTTTGTTATTAACAAAATTATTCAAACAACAGACCAGTTCATGTTAACTCTGTCAGAGCCCTTCAGATGGTATAAATTGGGAATTTTGAAAAGGTGTGGCAGATAAAATGCCGTCTTCGAAATCTGACCAAATTGTGACATCCGTCACAAAGGAGACTTCCTGTACTTTCAAACTGAAAAGTTATTTCAACTTTACAAAATAATTTAGTTTTATGGAGTTGAACTTTCCTTAATAGTTTAAACTTCACTTGTCAATTAATATAATTTCTGCTTTAAATGTTTGCTTTGCAATACTAGATTTATTACTGTTGTAGCAACGTTACTTAATTTAAAATTTAAAGAATGGCACTTTTTAAGAAAAGGCTATAGAAAAGAAAAATATGAGAGAGAAATTAAATTTTCTCAATTTAATGAGACAACTGGACAACTCTCATTGATCTGATGCTAAGAAATTAAACATATGTTCCAATATTACAGAAAAATTATTCAAAACTAGTATACTTTTGATTGCCTTAAAAGTAGTTTGCATTTCATAAATTTCAACATATCCGAAGTAAAGCAGTTAATTAATTTCCTAGGATATTTAAATGAATAAAAAAAATTGGTACCAGAAGTCGTTAATTACACGAAGAAAGTACAAATATTTGAGCAAAGCTCCACAAAAAATGAACTCAGAAGATTAAAATCACTCTGATTAAAGAATAGTTCAAATTTAGAAGCTTTCTCGTTTTCTGAGCTAAAAACTCAAACAACCAGCTAATGAAATACCCACACGATACAACAGTGAATACCTGTCAACGAAACTTAATTTCTAAAAGAAATAATTATCGCTATTAAATATTCATAGACCTGCAGGGAACTTAATTACTGAGCACATATTATTAGAAGACTGTTTTCCACAGTTAATTTAATGCTGAGTGGTGACATTTTATTTAACTTTCTCCCTCGTCGCCGTTCATACACAACGAATGGGGTACTTAAGTGCTATAAACTTGTCAATGAGGTTCCACTTTCCTTACTTTCAGACAATTTAAATTAGAATCGGCTGTCAGGTGTTCATGTGAGAATACCATAATTAAGCGAATAACATGGGCAGCTAGCATTTTGCTGGTAAATCTAGCGGATGTATAAGTACCCGATAGAATTTGCAATAAAATCAATTTCGAATTTATTGTAAAAGTGTTTTAGGGAGATTCCATGATCATCATATGCTTTTGCAATATATTCTATATTCTATTCGCGTAGCAATGAGTTTGAAGAATTTTGATTCAACACGGCATGAGGACAGTTTTGATTTTACATGGCATGCAATTTTCAGTATAATACCATCAAACAACTGAAAATTTAAAAGTGCATAAAAACTTAAACTTTCATGCAACTGCAAATTTGTCTTTGTTTCTGTTTTAATCAATTTCAATACTTGTAATACTGTTTTAATCTATTCAATACAACGATCTAATGATTTCATATCGTTATTAATTAAACCCTTGAGTGCGTGACTATTCCTTTTCATTTGACTTATCTTAATTATACTATAAATATATAATCTTGCTTGAATGGACAAATATTTACTTTAAAAGCTTATCAATTCAAAACAATGCTTGCTCTTATTACAAAAAAATTTCATAATTTATTATATTGTCCCCTAATCCCAGAAACAAGAATCCGCATTAAAAGAAACAGGCACGTTCATGTTTCATGCATAAGAAGGTGACGCTGTGTCTATTTTCAAAGCAGAAAATTGAATACAAATAATTTTACTTCCCTGTTATTACATCGGTTGTTTCATTTCTGTATCAGAAGAGTTATTGCAACCGATAACAGCGATGTATATCTCGAAATAATTCTCTTTCTCGCCAATGTACGTCGATGACTGTTCTTGGTTCTAGCACAGATCTTTATTAACCCCTTGCTGTAAAATAACGAGTCTAGCTCATTATTTGCCTTTTGTGCCATACCGTGCATTAACCAGCTACATTCGCCATGTGACTAAAATTGCTTTTAAATATGATAATTATTTATTTAGTTTAAAATTTCTAGTTTATTAAATCTAGCACTTTTGCATCTCCTTTTATCACTTGTATGAATATCTCATATCTTTATCACACATTGGCTTCTATTAGAACTACTAAGCACAAGGGACATCCAAATTTGTTTCTTCATATTTTATAGTATTTTTGCAATTTTTGATATTCCACAATGACTTACAATTTTATTCAAATAAATAACGGATTTTATTCAAATAAAATCTACGGTTAAAACGTCTTAATCGGAAAGAATGTGTGTGTTTTGCAGATTATTTGCTGTTACATCAAATGCTTTTTATGCAAATAAAACTAATAATATATTTTCTATTAGTATTGTCTCTCTTTATTAATAAATTTTGTTCAATTCCATTTGTGCTAAATTAAAGGAATGTAACTAGAAAAAGGTGGAACCTAGATTATGATCTATTTATTCTGATTAAAATTAAGTCAAACACAAAGCAAAACAACTATTCAAAATTGAACCAACTGTAGCAACCGAACCTACTACTTATAATGAATAATAAAATTTACGAAACTGCAAAACTGAATTAACAACAGTTTTGAATCATTCATCAATCTGTTACGAACATGGAAAGTCGCTGACTGGAAAGGGATGACTGGAAGCATCCAGGCCTGGATCTCTGACCTTGGCGAAAAATTTGGCGACGAAGTATAGGATCTCAAAGGTGCTGGATTTTTCTTGATGTCTCTATTAGGAGAGGAGATACCCTTGAATGTACTAGATGATTCCATGTGACATCACGGCCTGCCGGGGGGGAATATATAAGGAGTGAGCTTGGATCAAGGAAGGAAGGAATGTTGATCGACTTTGAACCTGTTGATCGCCCTGGAGTGCGAACTTCTTTCGAATCTCTCTTTGTAGTTCTATCCACTGTGCGAGCTAGTAAGCCGTTAGACGCCGAGCGATATTGAGTAGATTGTGGTGATCGACTGGAATGACTTTGAAGTTTCGTCTGCAGTATGAGCTGAGCACTATTGAAAGTGCTGTACTGTCATTATTAGTGATTTGCTGACTGTTTGTGTTGCTAATCTGTAAAGAGGTATTGTTCCTGTTACCTGTGCTACGTGTTTTTCCTGCATATTTGAGAATAAACCTTCATTATCCATTATCCTATGTGTTGGACTGTTTCCACCATACACCCACAGAACGATTTTTGTAACAATATTTATATTTACATAAACAAACCTAAGACCTTTACGACAAAAAAAAAGAACTATTTCTCTAAGAATGCAAAAGTCCTAGTAAATCATTTAATAACGCAAAATCTGAACAGTATTAATTTCTTCGACGCAAAATCCAAACAAATTTACTACACTATAATTTAAAAAGAAAAAATTCGAAGAATTCAATTATTTAAAATTAATAATTCAAACACCAAAAACTATTAATTTTTGTCTTAATTGAATGTCACGAGAACTTCATCATCCTAAAGATTCCTCTTTAAAAGAGGTCACCTAAAACAAAATAATATTAACTATATTGTAGAATCGATAGAAATTCACAATTTAAAGCGGGCAAAAATATTTATTATGACTGATTTCAGTAATCATTTTATGTACAAAACAGACAAGGAATATATTCAGAATTATATGATCATATTTATCACTGACAGAAACTTCGAAACAAGTCGATCATCCGATTGTGAGGTTGAATTCTTAAAGGGAAAATAAACCTCAATCCAGATAGTATCGTTTAATCGACAGAAATCGTAAAGCTGAAATGAGAGTCCTATAACCTATCACAGGTTATTTGAATACAACTGTTATTTAATTGCTCAAGTCTCAGTCTATCATGGTGTAGTTGCAAAATAAGCATTGCCGCGACTATCTAAAAGCAGTATCGGAACGCCCTAATCTGGGTGACAAAAACTGAGCTGCTTTTAGGACGTTTTCTCAATTTTTTATTAGAGGAAAGTGGGGTAAAACTGGGTAACTAACGTTCGAAGCCTGTTGGAGCTAAAATATTCGACAGAGAGCTTGTCAAATTTTATTAAAATATTCATTGCTTATCTGAGTACAATATATCTTTCTAGAAAAGCCACAGTTTCACTACTTTTTCTATCAATGATTATTATATAAGAAAAGTCAAACTACCTGGTTTTAACCCACTAATGGTGTAATACCGGATACACATGTTAACGTAATGAGAAATTATTTATGAGAAATTACGATTTTCAATGGAAAAGTTGCAATCGTTTTTATTTTATATGACAATTTAAGAATATTAGTTAGAAAATTCGCATGTAAAGCAG
Organism: Araneus ventricosus; assembly: GCA_013235015.1. Taxonomy (NCBI): domain Eukaryota; kingdom Metazoa; phylum Arthropoda; class Arachnida; order Araneae; family Araneidae; genus Araneus; species Araneus ventricosus. The sequence goes on from BGPR01030122.1 coordinate 13,272, forward strand.
TTATCTTCGAAGCTTTCGTGGGTACAGCAAAGACAGTTTTTATATTAGATTAACCATTCTTCTTTATTCAAATTAGAAAATCCATCATTAAAATATAAACAATCAAAGTCTGATGTGTTTTTATCGTCTTTAGTGGAAGAATCATTAATACTGACTGTCACGATCTTACGCCACTTGAAGTACCCGATTTTACCCCGAGTGCAGAGGTTCTAGAAAACAATTATTGGAGGAAATCCTTATTGTTTAATAGGGTATAAATCCTTAGTAAACTTATAATAAGCTGGACTAAAAATGCTTTTTAAAAGTGTAATGATTTTTAAGTAAGGAAAGTTTAAAATCAAACGAACATTATAGAGTTGACATCTTAAAGCAAATGAACCTTCACAGAAGCAGTGAATTCAACAGCTGCAACACGCCACTATGACTGTTCCTTTTTCCTGACTAGTTTTTAACTTCCTTCCTTTTTCTATACTTTTTATTTTTTTCCTTCTAGAGTGTAATTGAGTATCTGTCCGCTAGAAAAAAGTAATAATATTGCCAGAATGAAGGGTACCCGGTTTTGCCCCACTAACTGGTTTTACTCCACTCTCCCTTATTTCTCGTAAAAAAAATCAGTACCGAAACGGCATTCCGGCTTCACTAACCTACTGTAGCCTATCCCACCATTAAAAATTCGCCAAGAATGATGTCTGGCGCAGTCATTTAATTCGCGTAAAAAATATCGGATATTTTAATGCTTTCTACATGGCATCTATTCCTATCTTAAGGAAATTTTGGGAGACGAGTGTTAAGGAAGCTTCGTTATCCCTTTTAGTGAACATCGTCGAAACGTCGAGAGTGCCTTAAAGAATTATAACCCTACGCGTAATGCTACCAAAGTCTATATCAAAAGCTGTTGAGATCCTTAAAAACAAGAGTGCAAAAATATTACAGAACTTTCTAATGTACCATGACTCTTTCTCAGATCCTCGCCACATTACTAAAAGACTAATTATGAATATATTGGACGATAAATAGCCCAATGGGTTGATTGCCTTTAAAAATGCATGAAAAAACGTTTTTTTCTTTCTATAAGAAAAACGAAAACCGGTTATTTAAAAAACAGGTTATTTCGGGCCCGAGGAGAAAAAAACCGGTATAACGGAAAACCGCTTGTTTTTGAAAAACCCGGCATCCCTACTTTAAAGAACGATGGAATGACTCTAGCACAGCTGAAAAAACTGTAATCTATGCGGTTCTAAATCAGTAATTTAAAGAAACTTTAAAGGATTTCATGTACTCCTTTGAAAATCCCGCCGTTTAAATTTTAAAGAAGAATCGGGCAAACTTCTCAGAAAGAGAATTCGAAATTCCTGTAGAATCTTTAATATTGAATAAGGAGAAATTCCTAAAGTCAGTGTCTTCAGAGCAAATGGAACGATTGTAGGCTTAAAAGATGGTCTGAAAAAAAAAGAAGAATGAAAGATTTAAAGTAGGAAGGTTGAAAAACATACGATGTGCTATTACTTTCAAGTCATTTTCCCTTCTTTCCTAAAGAAGAAAGAAAATTAGAGACGCATAATCCTATTGGAACTTCACTTAGATGTAAAAGTTAAACTTTGTACAATAACTATTACATTCTTATCTTATTGAACTTTATGCGAAAGTTACTCAGATATAATAGTTACATTTATTTAATCCATTTTGGTAATATCCATGCACAAGCTTTTTTTTAAAAAATGCATCTTTTGGCTTTTTAAGAATAGAAGTTCTGATAAGCCAAATAAATGAAATTTTGTCAATGTATTGTCAGATGATGAAAATAATTCCTAAAATCGAATAAAAATAATGTTCCTTTTAATCCTAATGATAATTACTGAAATACTTTCAATTGAATACAAGTATATGATTATAATCCACATTCTGAAAATAGTTTTATTCATGCATAAAAATAAAGAAATAAAAGGAAGGGGATTCCTATTTAAAATTATAATAATTTTATCATAAAATGAGCCTTTTTTATAAAAATTGATGATAACCCCAACGGTGAACAGTTATCACCTACTATGTATTAACCTTCGGTCCGGCGCAATACAAATGCTAACACGTTCGGGCGCAACTCATATGTGAGATTAAAAGTTAAATTTTTACTTAAGTTTAAGGAAAAACTTTGCAAATTGAACTATTCGGTCATACAAATTTATATTTCCGTTATTAACGTTTTTGTATTTCCTTGCAATCTCAATCTACGAAATGTCCAGGAATTCAGGAGGGAGTTGAGGTTTGTTTTCCCGTAAGGTTCCTTAGCAATGAAAACTTTTGTCGTTGAGCGCCTGAAATAATACGACATTTTTAAAACAATATATTGGAAATAACGATCAATATCATTGAATTAGAGGCTGGGACACATGTATACGAACTTTTGAAGGTATATAAAAAGAAATATTGATAAAAATGTGGGAAATTAAAAATATAAACGTAATCGGCCGCAACTCATCTGACATATTAGTGTGCCCCCTCACGTACATCAAAAGAGCACTAGAGAAAATACCACGATACACTAGTGTGAGTTGCAGGGAGCCAGGAAGCTACTAGACTTCCAGCCCCTTTCTCGGTAAAATCCGCACTTAGTACAAAAAAAATATATGGGTGCTTCATCTTACAGATTAGATGCGCCCGACGGAAGATTAAATTTAGAATTCGATGTTTTAATACAAGCTTTATGTAAAGAAAACCATCACTATAAAAATAAATATAAAATTATAGAGGAATTTCAAATAATGGCATTCGATTTATAAGAAACACGATCTAAATTTCAATGGTAAACTTTATGTTGGCCTATACATGTTATATGATTTCATGAAAATCTATGCATATTCATTAGATTTTGGGACTAACAATTTTAATCCAAGCAACTAAATTACAGTGTTAATAGAACACTACTTTTATATGTATTCAATACTTTTTATTCAGATTTTGAATTCTAACAAGTTAAATCAACGAAATGCCGGGTTAAATCGACAAAAAAAAAGAGAAGATAATTTTTATTTTGAGAATTCATGGACCTTCTTAACTATTAAAAGTTAGGAAAATTAATTATTTGCTGATATATTAAAACAATTTGTTTTTTGTAGAAAAGAAAAGGATTTTTTTCTTCAATCTAGTCTTATGAGTAAAATTTAAAAAAGAATGTTGCTTCAAGTAGTTTTTCATTGTTACTCAAATAAATAAAAAAAGAATGAGATGAGGAGCACTAAAAGTTCGTTTAGTTTAGTTTAGTTTAGTTTAGTTTAGTTTAGTTATATTAACGTCCCGTTTTGAAGCAACACGAGGGCTATTTTGGGACGGACTAAAAGTTCGCACTTATTTTGAATGCAGCATTTTATTCTCATTCAAAAAAAATTCATTGAATATGTGCTTGGATATCATTTGTTCGTTTGAACGATTATGCTTAATAAATTGTAAATTATTTCATTTTTATACGAAGTGCAGGTCACTTGAGTCTAAGAGAACGTTTTGTAATCTATTTATTATTAAGCTAGAATTTAACGCTGACGTGATGTGTAATGCTTATTTCACTGCGATATTGGTAATTTTTTGGCAAATTTAGTTACAATAAAACAGTCTCGAAATTTAAATATCATATTGCTATCTCCCTTAAGAGGACACATCAACGTTAAATAGTGTCTCGCGAAAAGCGCTATTTCATTTATTAACTCAAATGTTATCTGATAACCGTCAACTGATGGCTGAAAGTGAATGCGAACCTTTCATAAGAAAATAATATCATATCTTTTTGCATAGGATATATTTGTTTACTAAAGCTGGAAATTCACGAGAGTTCCATTCCACACCATTTGGAGCCAGCTGTTCCAAAACCCGTCATCAATGCCAAAATCCGCTGACTAGGCTATAAAACTAAAATACGATCGGGGGTAAGGGGCAGCGAGGCTCTCTCACAAAAGCGAAAATCACAAAATGGGGAGGGGGAGTGAAGCTCTCTCGGAAAAGCGGGACGGGGATACTGTTTGGAGAGCCAGAAGAGCCGTAGGCATAGTAGCCCTAGGGAATTGAAGTGAACAGCTGTGTCGTTTCATTGAGACTTCATGAATGATCCACCTTAACTGTTGGGCTGAAAACTGGAACTAATGTGGAACGGTCCGACCGTGAAAGTCCAGCCTAATATTGCATTAAAATAGTCACCTATTTTATCTCATCTTATTAAAGATTCCGCCTATGTCTAAAATATACATTTTAAAAATGTTTTTTCGTAACGATTCTGTTTATCTCCGAATACATGTTTTTCTGTCTGAAAAAACGAAAACGGGCACCCGTGATAGTAAATTTAATTTGATAATTGGTTGGTCCGACAACTTTTCTTGAACACACTGATAATTTAAAATCCTAGAAGAATTCACCAAAAAATTGAATTAAAATTATCAGAATGGTTCAACTGATAAGAATAATTCTCATGATGAGATAATAAGATAATAAAATTTTACATAAGGAAACATCAGAATTTCTCTTTCTTTTTATTTTCTGATATTTATATTAATCAAAGAGAAAATAAAGTAATGGCGAAAAATTTCGACCTTAAGATTTTGATGAAGCTGTACGTTTTAGACATTCCCGAGTTGAAAAAAATATCTTTGGACTTATGTCCCTGTATTCCTCTATCTGTCTTTACACATGTAAATGCAATAACCTAAATGGTCAACGATCTAGATGAATGATATTTGGCTTTATTTCTGTAATAGAAATAAAATTATTAGTATTAGGTTGGTTAATTTTAAAATATACTCAACAAGCAACATCGCCTATCTCAATTTCTTGACATTTCAAAGAGGAAGAAAAAACTGAATTTTTCGCAACCAATAACGAATATTTCTGATTTTTTTCTCATTGGGTAGGAGTATGCGGTCTCATGTTCATAACAGATGTAAAAAAATTCTTGTTGCTTGTTAAGCGTCGATACTGGATAATTTTAGCTTCTTGAGCAGCTTATTTAATTCTCATTGTAATGAGTTAAACTAAGCTTAAATATGTAGGTATCATTAATTTTTATACTCAGTTTATAAATTAAGATAATTATAAAATCATAAATATTTATTCATCGTTATTAAATTATGAGAATAATCAATCTACATAAAAAACCGAAATGATCATTTTTTAAGTTTTGAAGTTATTAAAACATTATCTTTATCTTTGAATTGTAAAATATAGGTATTAGTTTAGTTAATTGATTTGAATAATGTTGACTCTTAATGAAGCGTGATTATTCATCATTGTGACATGTAACTTAATCTTAAATATTAATAGTTAATTGTTTAAACGTGAAAACATGGGAGCGTATAAATTAAGCATTTTAATAAATTGAAATCATGTTTTCTCATTTTTGTAAAACAATATCAATAATTTATTTTCATTCCAAAAAGAGTAATCTCAAATTTTTCAAATTATTAGACCAAAGAAGATAACGATATTTTTCATTGAAAATCTATCATTACCATGCAGTTAGATAATTAAAAGATTTGGTAATCCAATTCTCTTTGTTATGATTTCAAAATCATTTAAGTTACTTATTGATTAATCGAATAGTCGAAGATCTTATGC
>BGPR01030123.1:4867-17123 GCA_013235015.1 Araneus ventricosus
CACCTTTAGTTGCATGTTTGCTGTTCCATCGGCTAACTGAATGCTGGCAGTTTGAGGTTGATGTCAGTATGCGGATTTTGGGTCCAGAAGGGGTTGAAAACAACAGCATTTACCAATCCTCTTATTCCTCTGGAATTGAAGAGTTTTTTTCAAGCTGATCTTAAGAATTTCTATTGATAAGACAGTTATTTGAAAATTTAGTAGTAACCAAGTAAACGGTATCCACAGTCATCAATATGATAACATTACCAATATTTACTTTTATCTAAGTGCAAATGTCCAAAGTTACTGAAGAATTTTAAATTAAAGTGAAACCTCGATTAACTTGTATCCGGATCAATTGTGACGGATGTAGATAAGACGGATAACAGAAATCTCTTAGCCATATGCTTTACCAGTCACATTGATTTCAATGTGTTGGTTTGAGACAAAGTAGAAAATGAAATCAACTCTATGACCCTAATCACGCACTTGAGTACGCCCTGTCGGCGTGGGGAGGAATGACCGGATCGCGTTCGAGCGACTGATAATTTTACGGGAGAAAAAGTAGTTCATTTTTTTGTTATTAATTGATCCGCTCAAGCCTTGGGTATCGTCGTCTCGTCGTGTAAAGAAGGAGGGTCCAAATTCTGTTCTAAATGAACTGAAATTTAATCTATATTTTCAATGCTGGAATTCTCGCTCTAATATCAGGTTCAGAAAGAGTTAAAAAGTGAACCGATACATAAATGTTACTCTTGCTTTACAAAACGATCGATAACAACCAATATAAAGTAGTAATAAACAGAAATATGTGTAATACTATAAAACATACATAAAATGTTATATAGCACCTAAAACGATGAAACAAAACTTAATATAAAATGTGTAAGAAAGTATCTGTTATAATACTATAAATAAATGTACTTCATAACTTTCAAAACCATCGGTAAAACTTAATATAAAGTAAGTAATAAACAGAAATGTTATAATACACAAACCTACGTTGCTTTTTATTTTTTAGACGGTAGCCGGATAACAAAACTGGCTTGATTCATAATCGAGTTTCACTGTACTATTAGTTTAAAAGAAAACCATGTAGCGGCAATTGAAGACAAGGTTTGGCTGTCCCCTCCTCTCAGCAGCCATTTTGGAGCAGGGTACGGCATATGACATGTCTGTTAAAATGGGTGACCACTCGAACCCTTTCAGGGCGGTAGGGGTGATCGCTCGTTCAAATTCAATGAAATCTCTTCCATGCGTTCCTGAGCTTGAAGTTTCTCTGTGCAAGGAAAGGAAGCGGTAGGGGAAGAGTAGGAAGCAAGAGCTGGGCTCCGGTTTGGATGTGGATTCTCCAGTTGACAGATTCTGGGCTGTTGGTTTTCTCTTTCTGGTTGACTTCCAGATTCAGGGCTGTGGGTTCTCCACCAGTTGACAGATTCTGGGCTGTTATGGTTCTGCTTTCCCAGTTGGCAGATTCTGGGCTGCCATTGGATCTCTTTCAAGTTGGCAGATTCTGGGCTGTTAGTTCTCCTTTCCAGTTGACAGATTCTGGGCTGGTAGTTCTCCTTTCCCAGTTGACGATTCTGGGAGGCTGTCGTTCTCCTTCTAGTTGACCTTGGATTGGGCTGTGGTTCTCCTTTCTGGTTGGCCAGATTCTGGGAGTTCTGCTTTCCAGTTGACAGATTCTGCGGAGCTGGCGGATTCTCCTTTTCTAGTTGACAGATTCTAGATTATGCTTCCTATGGTCAAGTACGTTAGTCATAAGTGGCAGTGTCGTTTGGAGATTCGCTTGCGTCTGGAGAGGTTTATTTGTTTTAAAGAAAGGGCCCGACTAGATTTCAGAGAAAAAAAGAATTTAAAAAGCACAAAAAGATTTACAAGAGCTATAAATATCAAAATAGGCTTAAATAGTCACAATTGAAAATTGTATATCATCAGTAATTTTGAAAATAATTATTTTCCAAAGATTTTTAACAAAAATTTCAATAGCAAGAAAACGCTATGCCGAAAATAGGAACTTATTTGGTACAATTTTAGCGTGCTTCAAGGCTATATAGAGATGCAATGAGCGCAGAGATAAAATTAATTTTATTATAAATAAATATTTTATGGAATATAAAATTGGGCGTCATTGATTTTTTCCAGGAATTACCAAGTCCGAACTGTAGAAAGTGACTGAAAACGACTAAGCGAAAGCTAGCAGGTATTGCAGGTCTATCCACTCTCAAAGGTTTTGACACATGTATATTAAATATCAATAGATTTTCAATGTATTATTTCCTGGAGATAACACGTTTTCGTAGACCAATTTTAAGTAAGAATTTTGTTTTTCAGAAAAGGCATTTAAAAAAATATAATAACGCATTAGTTCAAATAAAAATATCAGGAATCAAATCTTCAAGAAGGAATAAGAATACAAAGAAAGAAAAGAATATTTTAGATTATTATTATAATACAGTCAGTATCGTTATAACGATAACACATTATAAAGACCATTTCCATTGACGACCAGTGATAAATGCTGCTATGTTTCCCTGTATACTGTGTTATTTTGCTTCCATTCTTGACAAATCCAGAATAATCATCTAATCTCAATACAACGTTCAGATTCAGCAGACTGCCTCTTCGAGTATTTTCAAAAAAAAAGAACATGTTTGTAACGTAAATGACCTTGGTATTGTATTGCCAAAAGCTACGTAAAATCTAGAGTCTTCAATTATTTGGATTCCTTTGATGATGGGGAGGAGGAATTACTGCCACCACATCAGAGAATAGCCTAGAATAAAAAAATGTGTTTCAAGTATATAAGGACTTTAAAATATTTTTTTTGAAAGGCAAGAAAATACAAATTTGGTATTTATCTTATCATCTTTATGCTAGGTGGAACTGAATGAGATAGTTTTAAAATCCATATCAGAATCACGAATCAGAAGACAAATAACCATTTCTGATTTTTGCTGAAAATAAATGTCTAGAAAGTACTATACCCTTTATTTTTCTACTTTAAAATCTGTTTAAATATATTTTAATTGATAAATTTTTATTTTTAATTGCAATGATAAAAAATTTCAGTGGCCTGTTGAATCTTTTTTAAAATCATATTTTTTTACGGAACTGCTGAAGTGCATGTGCATTTTTAATTATATCCACTATAGCGACCACTCATTACTTATAAGAATATTGGCACTGCCTTGGGACGCAGAGGATGTTATAACGAAACGCTGACCTAATAATATTTTTTAAATTGTCATATAAAATAAAATGTCTCTTTCTTTTCACAAAATCAAGGTTTCCTAATTTCCCATGAGGGATTGCTAACATGTGTATGCTGTGTAGTGGAACAGGAAACCAGTGGTTTGTTTTTTTTATATAAAAAAATCATTGATAAAAAATATTAAGAGCATATAGCTTTGCGGAATTGATATATGTCTCCATTAAACAGTGAATATTTTGATATTTCGTTGATAAGATCTGTATCAGATAGTTTAATTTTCAACAGGTGTACTAGTATGCTTCACCCATTTTACCCCTTTCACTACCCAGAACTCCCAAAACAACATCGGAAATCGTCGAAATTAAACATCCCCTTCCCAGTAACAGAGGAGAGTTAACTGGCCACTAGGTATAAAGGAAATCGACAAGAAAGTGAAGAATCTTTCTATTATTATCCGTTAGACACTAAAATGCTTAACCATTAGCTCAATAGATGTTGGAAAAAACTGATGATATTTTTCCACACTCTCTGCATCCTACCGACGAATCGGTGAGTTTACTTTTTCCAATTAAAAAAGCAAAAGTTAAGAGTTGCCTCAAAGAAATACAGAATCCAAACAGAAGCGCAACCTTATCTTAAAAATAATGTGAAATCTTATTAAGTACTCTTTTTAAATTAATGTTCAATTCACTGCATGAAATAATGTGAATTAGGGTTTATTTAGTATTATTCGTCTTTTTTCAAAAATGAAAACCATTCCAGAACGGCCAACTCATTTAAACGGTCGATTTGCTTGGAAATGGCCCTTTGCAAGAACCATTTCCTCTAGCTATTCAGTTATAATATAATACAAAAACTTATTTTTTAAGAAAACTTTGATTAAAGAAGTACTTTTCTTTATGTCAATGTGGAATTCACTTACTTAGAAAATAATGAATTAAGGTTTATTTTTTTAATGCGTATTCGTCTTTTCAAGAAATGAAAATCATTCAGAACATTAACTCTTTTAAACGGTCGATTTTACTTGGAACGGAGGATGTATGTAGAGATACATTCCTCTATTTCATTTCAGTTGTCAATATAATAAAACATTTTGAAAACTTTGAGATTAAGTACTTTTTTTCTTTAGGTCAATTATTAAATTCACACTTAAGAAATAATAAATTAAGGTTGTTTTAATGCGTATTTGTCTTTTCAAAGTAAAATACATTCGGAACAGCGTCATCATCTGTCATGTGTCGTCAGATGAAAATCCTTTGAAACCAACCAGACTTGCTCCCAAACGATTTTCATCCGTTTGGTCACACCCAAAACAACATTTTAGAGTAAACCCACTTTTGCAGTATTGACGATATTCCAACACGAAGTCTACTGCAGATGAGACAGCAACCCAAAATTTTATGCAAGATAGTCAAGGGCGCTTTAATAAAAAACCATGGGATGAGCATCAACATTGGGTGGAGATTGTGCTGAAAAAATAAAATCGTTTTCGAGGTAATTTATCGTAGTAAATTACTTTTCTTATCTTCTGTGACTTGTGTGACTTACCCTCGTATTGTTTCTTATAGTTTTTAGTATTAAATACTATTACCTCATCCCCATATTAATAGTAGCAGTTGGTAAGTTTAATTTTGTCCCATATATGTGGTAGAAGTTGATGGGTTTAATTTGTCCATAATATGTATGAAAATAAAACACAGGACGCAACATTTATTATCAAAACTAGGATTAAATTAAACATTAAATTTAAAAAATATTACTCCTAGTTTTATTTTTTGAATGTTCAGCTAGTTTCTGCTTCTATCAATTATCAATATTGTGGACAGGCTTGAAGTTGTGTGTAGTACTACGCAATGCACAATCTTTAATGTACTGTGTATGATGTTGGCAGGACAATCGCATCTCGATCTTTGCTTGAAAACTCTCTTTTTTCATCTTACTTTTGCAGTGGATTGTCTTCAACCAGAAATACAAACAATTGATTTCGATCAGCGGATGAAATTAGAGAAATGAATTACAAAATTCCTATAATTATGATTGACCTAAAAGTTGAAGATGTGTCTAAATAAATTACAGATGTCATGAAACATGAGATTTTTGATCAGAAAGCTTAATTTGCTAACACCAACTTACAGCTGCATTCGCCGCAATTTCCCGTTCAAATATTCACTTGCTACTGTGTAGTTTGGGACAGAGGTAGTATCTTTGTTCTTACTATAAAATATTATTTGAGTACATTTTAGAACGTGAACAGATTAATTGGATTTATAATTAATTAATTTGGTTTCTATGAGAAATAACTTTAACTACGGTTTCGTCGGTTTCAGTTTCGCCGATTGTCTTCAGACAGTTATCAGCGAAAACCGAGGTATCACCGCATCCCAATATCCCCAGGAGCGTTTGCAGATGGCCTGCTCATATTGACAGATTTCCATGGTGCAGAAAAACCTTTTCGTTTAACAGAGATGTTAGAAAAAAAATTGATTACAGCAATAACAAATATAATTGACATTTCAAGAAACAACAAACTGCAAGCTGGGTTTATTATCTTCACATTTAAATGCACTTGTAGTCAGAAATTTACCTTATTTTTTGCTGTACAACAGAGGCAGATTTTTTCCTTCCTTTCCACTTTGAAAAATTGAGATCAATGTTGTTCTGTAACCTCTTGAATAAGTGAGTAAGTTTAAGAACTGAAATACACTGTAGATATTTGCGAAGAAACTGAAAAAATCTGAATCCCATACCCGTAATCCAGTTGTTCTCTATTTCACTATTCAGCAGAAATTTTATACCAGTACAAAATTACCTCCTAGAAATACAAGCTGGTGATCTCCGTTTTGTAATTATCTTTAGCTTGGATGCTTTAACATGGGTAATTAACATATTTCCATCCTTTGCTTAAATCCAGAAAACTATTAGAGCTACAGAAGGGATAGAATTTGGTATGTAGTCTTTAAACATAATTTGTAGGTTTCTATCAGGAGATTTTTATGGACAAAATCCGTCAACCTTGGGAAGTCACCATCTGTTTGTACATCGCAGTCAGCTATGAACACCTATAACTCAAAACTATATGAATAGTTAGATGGATAAGAATTTGAATTTTACGGTTTTGTAGTCATGAATACAGGTCACGTATGCAATTTTATGCAAATCTATCGAAAGTTGTGACTGTCTATCCGTCTATATAATTTGCTTTTGAAACCAATCGTCATCTCTCACACTTTTGTATGCGTACTGGAAACAATTTTCTATGCACGCGAAAAGGAGCGAATTACATAGTTTGTCCTTGAAGAGACAGCAAGGCGGAAAAATCAGTACGCATCTCTTGCGTTGATTCCTTACCTGGGTATTTTTCTAATCACTATAATGAAAAACTATTCTGATAGTCATTGGTTCTAGACCAACAGTAGGTTCGAATTTTTTATACATGAGAGAAGGGAAACAGCAGCACCTTTTGGGGGGGCTTGCCACAGAGAAAGTTTGGGGAGAACACTCCTTTAGTTCCCTCCTTAGTAGTCTTCTCTCAGGTGTTGCTTTCAGACAAATTCAGCCAGCATTTTCACAAATACTTAGCTACTATAACCATGGCATCCTCTTCCTCCTGCGACAGGGAGGTTTAAAACAACCATATTTCATCTGTCATCTGCGTCCCACCTCTTCCTCGAGCATACACCTTTTTTCTTTGGGGGGAGATGGGAAGGCCTCATTTCCCAAGTTCAAGCATTCAGCCGCTTGCAATCTTCCAGCATCATCCCTCTAATGAACTCAGGAGACTGGCAGTCATTCTTTTCAGGACTTTCTTTAGATCCACCAGGTTCTGCTTCAAATGAGTTCCATCAACTAACTCTTCCCCAAAATCAGACTTTTAAAAAAAAACTCTGTCATTCCATTGCCCATTCTCTGTTTTTTGTGTAGGAGCTGTCATAAATGATGTCATACTCAATATTTTGACTCCCCTCCCCCCGTTTGTCACAAGTGTCACACTTCACCATACCTCAACCTTGTCATATCACTATATTGCATAAAACATATACTTGCAGTTCAGGGAAACCGGCACTACGTTATAGATCATATTTCAAGATTTTATTTTTTCAAACTTTAACCTATGTGTTTCAACGACATTTGTAGAGCAGAGGGTTTTCTTCTAATTGTGAAGAATTTCTCTTCTATATTCTCAGAACATACCCCAGATACTTTTCAGAAAGAAAGGAATATAAGTGAAAAAATCACATAAAGTTGTTTTATTTGATTAAAATGCCTCAAATTCCAGTAATTTCAAATTTAATCTGCTGATTTTAAATGTTTTATTTAAACAAAATGTGATCACGTTTCTTATCCTTGTCGCAAACTGTCACAGATTTCACGAGTCCTCCCCCCCCAAATGACAATCATTTTGTAGACTGACCCAGTATATTTTATTTTATTATATTATTGTATTGTGTCATTATTTTTTTCAACTTTTTCCTTTCCTTTTTTTATTTTTTTTGAATGGAATTTTTTTTTACTCATATTTTACAGTTTTTCCATTGCATTTAGTTTTTATTATTGTCCAGTTATTTCATGAGTAATTGTGTAATTTTGTGTTTATCCAAAGTTTTATTTATCATCATGCTCTGTGTTAAGAATTTTTTTTAATGTATAGCACAATACCAATCCTTCCTAATGGAATAGCTCCTGTTAATACAGTCGAACCGAAAAATATTGAACCCGGGATATAACGAACACTCGGTTACAGCGAACCTTTTACATGGTCTCAACTGAAGTCCTATGTTAATAATGTATTTTCATACGTTTACAACGAACAGCAAACGCTAGAAACTCGGTTATAGCGAACTGAAAATTTCTAAAATTTCAAACTTTTCATTTTCCCAAAGGGACATTCTTTACTAATTGCGCTCAAGTCAACTCAACTTCTACAAGAGTTACCCCTTTTGCATGAAATACTCTGGTTCAGAAACCACATTCCTCGCCTATTGTACCTTTGTTAGAGTCGCTGCTAACCCCATAAGTGGGATAAAGGAATAACAGGTAAGGCTCTTTACAGTTTCTATCCCCTCTGTGGACACCTCGCCTGGTGTCAACCAAGGAAGGGGGAGGACTTTCTGGTCAGACGACCTAGGAGCAACCACGTGTTTTCTCTGCCATTTTGGTTTAATTGCTTATCATTCTGTGAACTTTGCAGTGACCATGGCTAGCGTTGGCAAGCGAATTATTTAATACTTTATTTGTCCCTAATTGCTAATGAAAATATTATGTTATTAAAAAGTTTATTATAGAAGTAGTATCTTAGTAGTAGTTAGGGCATTTTTTTTGCAAATACGGATACAGCGAACCTCGGTTAAAACGAACTTCTGAGTCGGTCCGTTGAGGGTTCGTTATAACGGGTTTGACTGTATTTGTAAATTTGTTGCGATTTATAATTAGGCAGCGGTGTAGGGAATTCGACAAACTCTAAGAGAGGTCACCCCCTCGGGAGTTGTGATTTTTTTTCCACTTCATGTCCGCGATACTGTCTAAACAACCTTAAGGTTACAGTTGCAGGGGCATGGAGTGCTGTTATGTTATGTTTCTTCCACGCTTCTATCTAAACGGTTCATTCTATAAAACATTGAAGATTACCTTCACTTTCGAACCTAACATTTTCTACAACTTTGGTCCAGCGCATGTTCGATTTAATTCTAATGGTTTACTGGAAAACGAAGGACAAAGGTTGGAAATAATTAATAGAAGTGTGTCACTGACCTACCGTGACCGAGAGAGGGTGCCTTCCCTCCCCCTCTAACTCCTTTAGGCCTTCGCAATGACCATATTGTGTATAGTTTCTTCGAATATAGATGGCGCCATGGGACTAGTGTTTCTTTAATAATAATTTGATAATTCCTCCTTTTAAAAGAAAGGTAGCGTGGGTTTGTGATTATGTGACGATCTTTTTCTCTTTTTTTTCAATTTTGGACATAAGTTTTTATATATGATGGTTAATTTTTTAAAAAAGCCAGATGGCTGATAATTTTAATCAATCTTATTAGCGTTTTGATGTCTGTGTTTTTGTTTTTCCTCTTCCTTTTGAAAATATGCTTTTTGGTGCCCAGATCTCCTTTGTCTTTCGTTTGGGAAATTTCGGGCCAAGAGAAGCTATATTTGGCATAATGCAAGCTTCTTGTAGAAAAATTTTCCAATAATTATTATTTTGAATCCATTTCGAATAAAGTCCTTAGGCATTGAAAAAATGGACTAGAATGGATTCCTTGTTTGC
Source organism: Araneus ventricosus (assembly GCA_013235015.1). NCBI lineage: Eukaryota > Metazoa > Arthropoda > Arachnida > Araneae > Araneidae > Araneus > Araneus ventricosus. The sequence continues at coordinate 14,323 of BGPR01030123.1, forward strand.
TTTCTGTTTTTTTCCGATTACCTTTGAGTGTATCTTTGTTTTTTGGATTTCTTTGTATGATATTGATTTTCGATTGTTTAAACCAGAGGTTCCCAACCTGTGGTACACGTACCCCTGGGGGTGTACGAAGGAACAGTTAGGGGTACGTGAACTCAAAGTCGGTAATGGTGGACACAAGAAATCATAAGTGATTAACATAAGGGTGAACTAATGCGATTGTAAAAATGGAATAAAATGTAAAATCAAAAATAAGTCCTGGAAATGCTATTAATTCGAATCATTTGACTCTTGTGCTTTTCCAAGCCCTTGACATTACCGATAAAAGCTTCTTTGCGTAGACGAATGGTTATGGGGGGGGGGCCCGCCCCCATGGGGGTACGCGAAAGAAAAAAGGTTGAGAACCCCTGGTCTAAACGTTTAAAGACCTTTTTCGAAGCGTAGTCTTCTGTTCTCAGACCTATTAGTTTATTTATCTGTTATTCACCCTCTGAGCGCCCAATTATTTCGAACTTTTAGCTATCAGGTTAGAAAACTTGACTTTTAACACTCTGACTCCTAAGCCGGCCGTAATCGGCCATGCATCTTCTATACTAATGGGGCGGATTTAGGCCGGCTGTTGTTCGGAAAGGGGGGGAGAAGGCAGTTGGGCGAGTGGTCATTAAAGGGGCCCTTAGGGGACAGATGAGAGGCCTGCCATTCGTATCTCCCACCACCCGTAGTGAGGAGAAAAGGGAGAAAGGGGTGGACGAATCCATTCCACAGATCAATTAGTAAACAAACTTCCGTATACAACTGTGCTCAGTTTTTGAGAACTCTTACTAGTCAGGGGGTTAAAGTAAATAAATCTATCTTTTTTGTATTTAATTATATCTCTGAAATCTTAAGGGGACATACGATTGTTAAACCTCGAAAATTTAAGATTTTATGAAAAATATGTATATTATTTCCCTGTCTTTTCTGAACAATTTAAAACAACCCGCGTTAAGAAATCCATAATTATGAGAGTTATGAAGGAAAATGTATCAGCTGTTCAACGTAAACATTGAATATGGCCATATCTTTAAAGCGCTATATCTCAAAATGTGTTGTTTTTATATTGCGCGCACGATATCTCAAGAACTCTTGAATATTTTTACATAAAATTTTACCCAATATGTATTTTGCTATGTTCTACAAAGTGAACCACATTTTTTTTACATATTAATCCAAAGAAGTATTTTTTGTGGGGTGAGAAAATTTGAAATTTAAACTTTTTTTAACATTTTTATTTTAAATTGGTATATAAAATAGAAATTGAATTTAAATGTTACTAAATTGAGATTCAGTTTCTTAAACAGACTGTTTGAATTACTTTGATACCCAAAATATTGTGTTTTGATAAATATTTTATCCGTAATCAGGAGCGCAAGGTGACTATCTCCTTTTTCTCCAAAAATTATATCCATATTTATTACTCTCTCAAATAAATACCTACCAATATGAAGGTTTGAAAATATGCTTGTTTCTTGCTTGATATTTGAAGGTTTGGAATTGCTTTGTTTCAGAGATATAATGTATCGAATTTGACAGTTTTCCGCCATTTTTTCGAGGTTTAAGAGTCGTATGTTCCCTTAAAAATACTTTATCCACGATTGCTTAAGAAAATATAAATGCGAGCTATCGGCTTTTGAACTGAACATGAAAGCCGGAAAAAGACGTTTGCGCCGCTCGGAGGATTAAGCAGAAGGCTAATTTGAAACTGTTTCTCTGCAGATCAGTTACTTAAGCTCTGTTTTTTAGCGTCGCCAAATGTTGATAAAGAGGACTGAGGCCTGCGCCATTTGTCACTTCGCAGACCGTGGCGGGCCTTCACCCATCATGTCATAAGTTGCACAGAAAAACAATCTCCATACCAGTTAAAAAAAGTCAACGCGGAGCAACGTGCAGATCTGAAGTGTGCTTTCGTGTCGTGTCACACGCATCTGGTGTCAATGCCGCTCCTGTCAATAACGTGAGAATTGCTCCGGGGCAGCTTTCGTTGCAGGGGGTGACTTTCCTTAACATATTCTTACTTTATCGCTTACGATGGATAGGAATATTGTTATCGTTGACAAATTCGACCAGGAATCTACACGTATTAGACGTCCGAAAATACTATTTATGGTATTATAAAATAAATAAAAATGCTAATGAAGGGAATTTTCTTGCATGGATGAATGACCTCTGATGAAGTCATCCATCCATCTTACGATTCTTACTTCTTATCGTTGTCTGCTATTATTTTTTCATTTTTAACTCTTTCACAAATTAAATTCCCTTTATTAACATTTTTATTTGCTTCGTACTTCACATTTTTTTTCCGGGATGATGCTGCACTTGCGCGCATCAATTAAATTGTTTCTTTTGATTTTTGTCTTGTGGGATATTCATCCTTATTCTTTAACTTTTTAGATGTTCAATTTATGGTATTATGTCTGTCGGTCTGTGTCCGTGAATATGATAACGCAAAATGGCGACGAATTACTATTATTAAATTTGGATATGGTCTTTACACCAAAATTGTTGATTGCTGTCAAGTTTATGACGAAATCTGTCAACGAAATACCTATCTGTTTGTCCAAAAATTATCTCAAAAGCATCGAGCCAGATGAACGAAATTTGGTTTATTGCTTAATTACCAGAATTGTATATGTGTATTGAATATTAGACTAATTCCACCAAAGGAATGGCTGTATCTGTCTATTATGGGTATAGAACGTGCTAACTTAAAAACGCAATAAGGTGAATAAATGGAATTTGGTATATGGTCTTTACACCAAAAC